>SRMA01024280.1:0-65305 GCA_007224835.1 Danionella cerebrum
GAGCTGCTGGGAGCGACGAAGCTCCCGGGTTCTGTCCAAGTAGATCCGAAGAGCTCGCACAGGACATAACGAACCCTGGGCTGGTTCTGCCTCCTCCCGGGGCAGAGCTTGCAGGGTCACCACCTGGTCCCGGAAGGGGACGGATGGGACCTTGGGGATGAATCCGGGCCTGAGTCTGATGGTAACCAGAGAATCGCCAGGGCCGAATTCCAGGCAGGATTCGTCGGCGGACAGTGCCTGGAGATCTCCCACCCTCTTAATTGAGGCCAGAGCGAGCAGGAGTGCGGTCTTCAGTGAGAGGACGCGCAGCTCCGCAGAGCGCAACGGCTCAAAAGGAGACTTCCGCAGCCCAGACAGGGCGACGGAGAGGTCCCAAGAGGGAACAGAGGGGGGTCTAGGCGGCCTGAGACGCCTAGCTCCCTTGAGAAATCTCACCGTCAGTTCGTGGCTGCCCACTGATTTCCCTTCGACCCGAAGGTGAAAGGCAGAAATGGCGGCGGCGTAGACCTTGAGGGACGAAGGGGACAGCCCCCGATCGAACCTCTCCTGGAGAAAGGTCAACACGACTCTGATGGGGCACGACCCGGGGTCTTCCTGGCGGGAAGAGCACCACACGACGAACCGACCCCATTTACCAGCGTAGCATGCTCGAGTAGAGGGTGCTAGCGCGTGGTCCAAAGTTCTCACCACGGCGGGTGGTAGAGGCTCGGGGTCCACCGCGGACAGATATGCCATACGTGTAGGGCCCAGAGGTCTGGCAGCGGGTGCCTGTATCCCCCCCCCTGAGTCAGGAGGTCTGGACTCAGAGGGATCGGCCAGGGGGGGGGCTGTCACGAGCGCGACGAGGTCTGGAAACCGCGCTCTGTTCGGCCAAAAGGGGGCGATCAGAAGCAGTTCGTGCTCGTCCTCCCTGACCTTGCACAGTAACTGTGCTAGAGGGCTCACTGGGGGAAACGCATATAAGCGTTTGTTCCTGGGCCAGCAGTGTGCCAGCGCATCTGTCCCGAGAGGAGCCAGGGACAGGGAGTAGAAAAGCCGGCAATGGGTGTTCTGGCGGGAGGCAAACAGATCTATGTGTGCCTCGCCGAAGGTGTCCCATATCTGCTGAACAGCCCGAGGATGGAGTCGCCATTCTCCTGCCGTGGGGTGGAACCTGGACAGCGAATCCGCGATCCGGTTGCACTCTCCGGGGATATAACAGGCTTTGAGCGACAAAAGTCTGCTCTGACTCCAGAGGAGCAGTCGTTGGGCGAGGTAGTGCAGAGCACGGGAGCGCACACCGCCCTGGCGGTTGATGTACGCTACTACCGCAGTGCTGTCAGTCCTGACCAGCACGTGCCGCCCCCGAAGGAGCGGGCAGAAGCGCCGTAGCGCTAGAATGGCTGCAACTAGCTCGAGACGGTTTATGTGCCAGCGAGAGCGTCTTCCGGTCCAGGCACCGGACCCTCGGTGGGAACCGCACACAGCGCCCCAACCGGTCTTGGAGGCATCGTTGGTGACCACACGGTTGGGGTGGCTCGAAAGAGGCACCCAGACCTCAGAAAGCACTCCGTCTTCCAGACCTTCAGGTAAGGGAGCGCGTCTGCCGTAGGCAGACGTAAGGCTCCCCGACGCCATGCCCAACTTGGAACTCGTGAGAGAAGCCATAGCTGCAGTGGTTGCATACGCAGGAGCCCGAGTCGGATGACTGGGGCTGCGGCTGCCATATGCCCCAGGAGCCTCTGAAATAACTTCAGTCTGACCACTGGTCGAGAAGACACCGAGAAAAGGGCGGTCAGCAAGGCCCTGGCGCGATCTACCGATAGTTGCGCCAGCATGCTCTCGGAGTTCAGCTCCATCCCGAGAAAAGAGATGGTCCTCACCGGAGTGAGGCGGCTCTTTTCCCAGTTGATCTTCAGACCCAAACGGTTTAAGTGCGAAAGCACCTTGCCCTGGTGTCGGATCAACTGGTCTCTGGGCGAGGCTATGAGAAGCCAGTCGTCGAGGTAATCCAGGATCCGAATGCCTGCCCGGCGGAGCGGGGCTAGCGCGTCCCTGACAACCTTCGTGAAGGTGCGAGGGGATAGGGCAAGACCGAAGGGTAGGACCTTGTACTGGTAAGCATGGCCCTCGAAACAGAACCTTTGAAAGGGTCTGTGTCTCGGTACCACTTCTACCTGAAAGTACGCGTCCTTCAGGTCGATTGTTGCGAACCAATCTCCAGGACGGATGCACGGTAGAATGCAGCGGACCGTCAGCATCTTGAACCGGTACTTGGCCAGGTGCCGGTTTAGACGCCTCAGATCCAAGATTGGTCGCAGCCCGCCTGATTTCTTGGGGACCAGGAAGTATGGGCTGTAAAACCCTCGTTCCATATCGGCTGGGGGTAGCGGCTCGATCGCACCTTTTGTTAAAAGGGCATCGATCTCCTCTCGCAGGAGTGAGGCGCCTGTTCGTGGAACAGGAGTGTGAAACACACCTCGAAACCTGGGGGCGGACACGAACTGAATCGTGTAGCCCTGCCGGATTGTCCGGACCACCCACTGTGAGACCCGGGAAGCTTCCGCCAGGCTCCCAGGTAAGCTGACAGGGGTCGTGGTCGGGACGTGCCGATGGTCCCCATGGCGGGGCCGCCCGGAGGCGGACTTGTGGGCGGAATCACCAGGGGAGGACCCTGGGAGATGGTCAGATGAGGGCAGGGGTGGTGTGCCCCCGCGCTCTCTGCCATAGCCAGCGGGGCTCGGGCCCATGTCGGGATCTTCGTCGGAGACCGAGGAAGAGGAACCCCAGACCGTCGGGCATGCGAGACCGCTATTCTCGGGAGAAAGTGAGTTCTATCTTTGACACAATGGGTGCCGCCGTCCCGGAGGACGGCAGCGAGGAGTGTGTGGTGGACTCCCCCCCCCCTGGGGGAGCTGGGCCGATGACCAGACCCAAAGACGAGCTCATTTCCTCCCGAGTCGCCAACCTCAGGGGCGCTTTTTCGTGGAAGCCCTCGTCTGCCGTCGAGAACCCTCTGAGGTTGACTGCGACTTTCGTCGTGTGGGGGTCTTCCTCGGACCAGAGGTCGAAGGATGAGACCGTGACGAGAGTCACTCTCTTTGGCGTCGCACAGGCGGAGAGGGGTCCGGCACAGAAGCGGCAGGAGCCCGCCGCTTCCGACGCGGGACCAAGAGCTCACCCAGACCCTCCGCCTGTTTCCTGATCGTGGAGACCTTTGACGCAAAATCATCCACGGCGATGCCAAAGAGGCCATCTTGGGAGACAGGTGCATCCAGAAACCGGTTTCGGTCATCGGGAAGCATAGAGGCCTGCTCCAACCAAAGATGGCGCTCCTGTACCACAAGTGTGGCCATCGTGCGACCGATGTTCAGCGCTGCTGATTTTGTGGCCCGAAGCGCAAAATCAGTGGCTGAGCGTAAGTCCGTTATGGACTGTTGGTCGCCACCACCCTGGTGCATGTCACGGAGGACCTTGGCCTGAAAGACCTGTAAGGTCGCCATGGCATGCAGCGATGCAGCAGCTTGACCCGCAGCCGAATAAGCTTTAGCCATCAGGGCAGACGAAACTTTTCCGGCTTTGGAGGGCACACTCGGACGAGATCGCCAAGCGGCAGCACTGCCGGGGCACAGGTGCACCGCGACAGCCTGCTCCACCTGGGGAATCGAGGAGTATCCCCTAGCTGCTGCACCATCCAGAGCGGTGAAGGGGGAGGAGCTAGAAGCCCTGGCAGACAGGGGAGCCCGCCAGAATTTTGTAAGCTCCTCGTGCACCTCCGGGAAGAAAGGGACCGCAGGGGCGCGGGGGACGGAGCCCCGGCGCTTACCCAGGAACCAGTCATCCAGCCGCGACGGCGCTGAGCTAGAGGGCGTGGGCACCTCAAGCCCAATTGCGGCCGCGGCTTTGGAGAGCACCGCGTGAGCATCGAGCTCCGGCTCGGCCGAGACCCCGGAGGGTGGCAGCGCTGAGCTGGAAGAACTCGAAGATCGCGCCCCTTCCGATGCTGCGATGGATAGCAGATCGTCATCAGGATCACACGAGGGGCCGGGTAACGCCGAAGCGCTCTCCGACTCATTCGCGGACCAGACGGGGAGCACGCTCGGCATTTGGGGGTGGTGCGAGGAGTCACCTGACACCGTTCGACCCAAAACATCCGGGGAGAAAACAGCCGGCTCACTCCGGTTCGTAGGAGCGCCAAGAGCCGAAGCTCCGGCGTCCTCTTCCTCGAAGAAAGACCGTCTGTATCTCAGCGTGCGGCCCGGCAGAGCGTTGCAGTGCACACACTCTCGCCTCACAAACGCTGCGCAGGCGTGTTGGAAGCCCAAACACTCCACACAGCGCTCATGACCGTCTTTCGACGAGATAAATCCACCGCAGTTAGGAGTAATGCACGTTTTGCTCATCGTGTCGTGAAAAACGGATTATGAGAAAACGGCTGAAACACTGGACAGGCTTGCCTGAGAAGATCTTCGAGGTGCTGGCGTTTTGGTGGCGTGCTATTCTGGGCTAGCAGAGGTCAACACCAAGTATGCCGAGAGGTAAGCAACCTACTGATCTTTCAAGCGAAAAAAGAGAGCGTCAAAGTTCAGGAGAGAGAGTCTCACTCAGTCAGCTCCGAAGGAAAATTGCATACTGAGGCTTAGGCACGCCCGGCTTTATACCGGCTGATTGCTAATCAATCACCTTCGCCTGCAAATTAATTTGCCCGTTAATATGTTCGTCAGTCGCTCTCACGGTGATTCGCTCCCATTCAGTCGGTCTAATCCCGACTAACGTCTCCGGGACCGACTGAAAGGGAACTCCTGCATTAATGGAGGCACTGCTTTCTCCACGGATTGCATGGCACACATTGTAAAAACCTCTTCCCCACTTTCGTCCTCCTCCTCCTGTTTTTTCAGGTAATGGGTTTGCCGGTTTCCAATTGTTTACTTTTGTTCATGGATGTTTCTCTGGGTTTCATTCTACACATTTTTTGAACAGGACCTTTTTTCCACATTTGTAACACTCTTCTTTTCTAAATTTACAGTTGTTTGCTAAATATCTTGTTCCTCCACATCGATAACACGTCGTCCACTCATTTCACTTGTTCTTCATTTCTGTATCTACTTTAAATATAGCATTACTCATTTGATTCCTTTTATTCTGTTCAAATCTGCCATGTCCTTATTTACTGGTTCGAACCCAGGTCTTGAGGATGGTAGGCGAGTGCTTTACCACTAGGCCACAGGTGTGAGTGGATCCAATATGAGGCAACCAACAAAAAGTCTCTCTGGTTAAGTGGAGGATTTATTTAGTTTACAAAAAACACAGCTCCACAACAAACAAAGAGAATCAGGAACAAATAAAAATCACTCCAAGGGAGAAAAACTAGATGCCAGAATTCACCAACAGAGTACTCACACAAAAACTCAGGTCTCTCACGTTAATCACGAAGCAAAAAACAGAACAAAAAGAGCTACTTAAATACACAGTGTTAAATGAGGGACAGGTGACTCCACTTAAACTAACTACATGGCAGACCGAAAGAAAACCAACACTTTGGCGACACCTAGTGGCAATACTTGAAATGACAGATTGTGACAATTTACAGCTTCCATCGCTTGAGCTTTTCTCAGTGCCACTTCAAAAGTCAATCCATCTTCTGCCAACAATCTTCGTTGTATGCCATCATCATTAATGCCACACACCACTCTGTCTCTCAGCATCACTGTAATATAGTAACTATATAGTAACTAACTGTTAATAGTAACTATAGTAACAATGGGTCAGATACTGGAGGCGGCTGGGAAAGATTTCATGAAAGTTGGGGCTGTGAGTGAACGGTTGAACATAAAATTCTGGTGACTTTTCCTGGACAGTGGAAAAAAATAAGGACGTGTTCTTAAACATTTTGATCTCAACTGATTTTAACGAAGATGAATTAACGAAGTCTCGTGTTCTAGAAATCTGAAAGTTTGGAGTTGAACTTCTTTCAAAGGAAAGACATTGTTAGATGGATGTGTGTTAACAAATAGAAGCTGAAATCTCGGGTGGAAACAATATGAGCGGCTCATTTTAATGTGAGCAAATATTGCAGAACTGTGGAGAATAATTTGTACAAGCCACCATTAACAAAAACAAACAGATGGATATTTACAGTGGAGAGTGTTGAGTCAAAGAATCCATGATGTGAGGAAAGAGAGACTGCTTTCCATTTCTTTATTTACTGTTAGACACTGAAGAAATATCTTTCCATGACTGTTATGTTTTAAATATTAATTATTACAATAATGAACTCACTGTAGTTTCTCGAGGTGGAGGCGAGGATCCTTCAGTAGATCAGAGAGCTCCTTCACTCCTGAATCTCCAGGAATATTCCAGCTCAGATCCAGTTCTCTCAGGTGTGAGGGGTTTGATCTCAGAGCTGATCCCAGAGCAGCAAAACCTCTCTCTTCAATCCTGCAGCTCCTCAGCCTTCAGACAAAGAGAAAAGATTCATTAATATTCTCTGCTGTAATTAATGTTTGGAACGACGTGTTTCTCTAAACCCAGCAGCAGGAAATAAATGTTCACTTTGATTTTAAATAAATTAAATGATTTAAAAACAATAAATAAACAATTAACATTTTACTTTATATTTTTCTAACTCATTAATTTGTTTTACAGAGCGGCACTTGTTTAAAAACTAGGTTCTAATGAATCAAATCCTCTGAAGATTTAGTTTCTTTTCTTTACTTTCTAAAAATACATTTTTAAAATTAATTTATAAACTTTATTTACTCTGATCTCTCTCTCTCTCTCTCTCTCTCTCTCTCTATATCTATCTCCAAACACAGTAAATATTATATTAATTATTACAATAATGAACTCACTGTAGTTTCTCGAGGTGGAGGCGAGGATCCTTCAGTAGATCAGAGAGCTCCTTCACTCCTGAATCTCCAGGATTATTCCAGCTCAGATTCAGTTCTCTCAGTTGTGAGGGGTTTGATCTCAGAGCTGATCCCAGAGCAGCAAAACCTCTCTCTGATATTCCACACCTAGAAGCACTGGAGAAATGAAGTAGAAAATAATAAAAATGTATAATTTCTTTAATAAATAGTTGCAAGTTATTGGCGGCAGAAGATGACATTCATTAACAATATTGTCTTAAAGCTCCTGAACCTTTTCAGAACATTGAAATAATTCCTGAAACTTCTGTTTGGACAATGAAAGTGATGTAGATAAAAGATAACATTTGTTTGCTTCATAGACACAGAAGAACACTACATGGAAATGTTCTGATGTTTCTCATGGTCCTCAATCATTAAGGTTCTGACCTGATTCTGGGAGGAGCTAAACTCTCAAAGATCTTCTGGATCCTCTCTGCAGGAGCTCAATGGTGACCATGAGAAAAATGATATTGGGAACATAAATGATATTTTCCAGCAGAGGATCTTCAGCAAATGTTGATGTTACAGTGAAGAACTATTGAAATTAAAAAGCATTTGAGAAAAATAACATTCCACGACAAACTCCTGAAGATTCTACAAATATTATTGAGTTGTGTCGTAAGAAACGAGAGGAAACACTCACTCGACTTTTCGAGATTCTTTCACCACCAGCAGCAGCTTCAGGAGACATTCTTCTGATGGATCATATTTCTTCAGAATAAACTCATCCAGCTCCTGATCTGAGTTCAGAAGAACAAACACCAGAGCTGACCACTGAGCAGGAGACAGTTTGACTCCAGAGAGACGACAGCTATCTCCTCCACTCAGGAGATTCTGAACCTCCTGCACCAGAGAAGAATCGTTGAGTTCATTCAGGCAGTGGAAGAGGTTGATGGATTTCTCTGGAGAGGGGTTCTCCCTGATCTTCTGTTTGATGTATTCAGTCGTCTCCTGGTTGCTCCGAGAGCTGCTTGCTCTTGGTTTCAGAAGGTTTTGTAGGAGACTCTGGTTAGACTCTAGTGAGAGACCTAGAAGGAATCTAAGGAACAGATCCCAGTGTCCGCTTTCACTCTGTAAAGCTCTGTCCACTTCGTTCCTCATCATCTCGTGTAAAGGAACTTTCCTCTCTTCAGTGTTTTGTTCAGAAAAGTTCAGCAGTTTGAATAAAGCCGCCAGAAACTCCTGAATACTCAGATGCACAAAGCTGTAGACCTTCCCCAGTCTCAGCTCATCCTCCTCTCTGAAGATCTGGGTACAGATCCCTGAACACACGGACACCTCTCTGACATCAACACCGCTCTCTTTCAGGTCCTCCTCATAGAAGATCAGATTCCCTTTCTCCAGTTGTTCAAACGCCAGTTTTCCTAGAGCCATGATGGTGTTTCTAGCTGGAAGAGCTTCAGCTCCACCTTCTCCATCATACTTCTGAGTCTTCAGTTTGGTCTGAAGGATCAGGAAGTGTGTGAACATTTGCGTCAGAGTTTTGGGGATCTCTGCGCTCTCTGCTCTCCCCATAATTCGCTCCAGAACCGTGGCTGCAATCCAGCAGAAGACCGGTATGTGACACATGATGTACAAGCTTCTTGAGGATCGGACGTGAGAGATGATTCTTTCAGCCAGACTCTGATCTTTGATCCTCCTCCTCAAATATTCCTCCTTCTGAGGGTCGTTGAATCCTCGTACCTCTGTGACCCGGTCGATGTGCTCCGCAGGGATCTGATTGGCTGCTGCTGGGCGAGAGGTGATCCAGAGAAGAGCAGATGGAAGTAAATTCCCCTTGATCAGGTTGGTCAGCAGCACGTCGACTGAAGCTGATTCTGTCGCATCGATCACGAGCGGATTGTTATGGAAATTCAGAGTCAGTCGACACTCATCCAGACCATCGAATATGAACAGGATCTTGTAGATCTCGAAGTCTGTTCTTCTGAACTCTCTGGTTTCTGGGTGAAGGTGGTTCAGAAGTTCCTCAAGACTCATATTTCTCTTGATCAAGTTCAGCTCTCGGAAAGGAAGAGGAAAGATGAAATGAACATCTTCATTCGTTTTTCCTTCAGTCCAGTCCAGGATGAACTTCTGCACAGAGACGGTTTTTCCAATCCCAGCGACTCCTGTCGTCAGCACGGTTCTGATGCTCTTCTCTCGTCCAGGTGAGGGGTTAAATATGGCGCAGCATCTGATTGATGTTTCCTGTGTCTCCCGTCTCCTGGACACTGTCTCAATCTGTCTCACCTCATGTTCTTTATTGACCTCTCCACGTCCTCCCTCAGTGATGTAGAGCTCTGTGAAGATCTCGTTCAGATGTGCTGACTCACAACGGCTGGAGATTCCTTCATGAACTCTCTGAAATTTACTCTTCAGTCGAGTTTTGAGTTTCTGCTGATACACAGGCATCAGTTCTGAGGAGCAAAAGATTCTCTTAAAGCAGAAAATCACCAGCAGAAACTAAAGATCTGGAAACACATAAACATCTCGTTATTAATCTGAGGATCTCGAGATCTTACTGCTCTGCAGAGTGTTAGCGAGATCTTTCAGGTTCATCTTCTTCAGGAAGTGCAGCGTGATCTTCAGAAACATCTCTCTGCTTCTTCTTTGATCTTCATTCAGATCTTCTCCAGGATTCTCTCTGTGATCTGGATTTAACAGGTTCTGAAACCCCTTCAGCTCTTTCTTCAGAGCAGTGATGATGTTGTTCTCCATCTCCTGAAATCAACATTTAAACAGTGAAACTTCAATAAAAACTTATTCAGAAATAAATATTTTATTTTCTGTTATTTCTCCTCAAATAAACTGGTTTTGTGAAACTGGTTTAGTTTCTCGATGTTCAGAGATAAACACAAACACTGACCTTGAAAATAAATTCCAGCTTCTTCTGCGAGAGATTTGTTTTAGGAATACGATGCTCTTTACTGTAGATTAAAAGATAAATCACATTTAATATTCAATAATGAAGGAAAGTTTATCTTCTGTTTACTGAGCTGTAACTAGAGATGACCTCAGATCAGCAGAAGATTCTCCTAAACTGAAAACAGGAGGAAGAAACATCGACGCGTCACTCTTCATCGACACACAGCTGGGTTCAGGAGCTTCATTCTCACACAAACTGAAACAAAGATTAAACATGAAAATAAATAATTACAGATTAAATGATTTCAGGGATTAAAAGAATCAATAATAATGTGGAGATCTGACCTGGACTCGACAGAAGAGTGTTTCTCAGAAGGATCCGGTGGTTTGTTTCTGCTGTGATCACTGAAGCCCTGCAGCATTCTAGAAATGAAAATATCCAGAAATCTGATTATTCTGATCCTTAAATACCTGAAGATCATCAGCTGAAGTTTCTCTCACCTCTTCTTCAGATGTTCGTTCTGAAGGTTGTTGAAATCTTTTAAAAACAGAAGTTCTTTCACTGAATCAGTTTGGGATCGACTCAGAAAACTCGTATTAAACCTTTTGAACCTCAGGCTGGTTTCTATGGTGATCCATCAGTGCACAAAATTGCACAACGTAAACCAAAAGTACAAATAAAACAAAATATTTTAATGTTTTTTTTTTGTATATATGTTTTTGATTTGCAATAGACGGTGTCACAGTGGGTGGCACCATGGCCTTCCAGTTAGAAGGTTGCTGCTTCGAGGCTTTAGAGGTCAAGTGTGGCACTGTGATGTGCAAGACCAGAATTATTATCCACAAAAGTTTTTAATTCATTAATTGGGTCAAAACAAACCGAAAATAATCCCCCTTTTGAACTGCAACCATTGTTTATATTGCTGTCTATGCATCTTATGTCTCAGCAACTTCTCACTGTAGGTTTGTGACTCGCCCAGAGGTGGAACAAAAACCAGGAGGGAGACCGGCCCTCTAAGAATGACTTAGCCCACCCCTGTGCTAGCCGGTGACTCACAGAACGAGTTATTTGTACTTTAAATAAAAAAAGTCATGTATGTTGCGTGCAGTAGTTTGATCGTGATTATGTTGCTGAGATGAGGTTCTTCTGGGACGGAGAAGACACTCTAAGGTTCCGGCAGTCGCAGTCAATCCCCTTTCCTGCGATTGCCAAGGTTTCAAGAATGATTCTCTGTATCCCAGCTACAAGCGCATCAAGCGAGCGCACATTCAGCTCTGCTCGCCGGGTGCTGGTGTCCAGGAGAAATAGATTAAACCTCAGTAAAGTGGATGCTAGTTCTTTTTTTGTATAGCGAACGTAAATATAGTACTGTGTGATAAATGATAAAATAATGTTTAGCCTAGATTACAAACGCTGCTTTGTAAATATTTAAAATGTGAATCATTATCGTGTTATTAATATGACCTGATTTATCGTTCAATCATAATCATATGGCGATGTTTCCAAGAACTTTCAGGCTGAAATAATGACTGCTTTTATGAGAGATCTAAACGACTGCCACAATATTTTCTCATTCATGTTGAAAATAAATGTTGAACTGTAGTGGACTGGACTGTGGTCAAACCGTTCCTTGAGGAAAAGTTGAGGATAATAAATGATTGGATATTTCTCTACTTTGACAATGAGACGAGTGTCGTCCATGATGGGGTCTTGATGGTTGAACTCATCGATGTACTATTTGTGCTAAAAACTAAACGCTTTTATTTTGTATTTTGCCCATATTTAATACATTTGCCACTGAAAGCCAGGGTAAGCGTAAGCCTAAGCGGAGCGTTAAAATAAACCTGGTGTTATAGATCAACTGGAGATGAGCGCGTGCACGATAGATAATTTTACTTTCAAGCAGATGTTTCACGGAAACCGATTCGCCACAACGTGTTTTTCTTCTGAAGTACCAGTTCTGTCGTGATAGACCAATGCGTAGAGTTCGCTCAAACTACCTTATGTTGAGATTATTTCATCAAACGGTTTTAATAAGGGTCTTTATTATACAAAGATTGTGTATGTGCGTGTGTGCATGCGTGATTGCGTGCGTGTGTGCGTGTGTGTGTGTGTGCATATATATATATATATATATATATATGTGTGTATGTCCTATATGTTTTACTTTTAAACACTGAAATTGTGGTAATTTTTTTTTCCACAAACGCAAAACTTATAGCTTAAATTAAAACATGAATAAATACAATTATTGGGGTATATATATTTTTTTTTCTCTAATAGTGTGTTTGTGGAAAATTCTTTTTTTTATTCTAGAATTAAAGTAAACTAACTTTTCACAGAATAAACTTCAAGAAGTCCCACAAACTATGCAAGCACACATTTAAAGAAGGTAACTTGTAAAGTTTGACAGTAATATAGAAGGACATTTCAGATTAAACATACATTTACGATCTCTACAATACTCATAGAGTTTGATCTGTATTCCCCATGTTAACATGGCGAACAAGGGAGACGCAAGATAAACTTAAAAGTTAACTAAAAAGCTATAAAAAAATCACAATATTGTATATTTGAGTTACTAATTGTAGCGTGAACATTTGTAATACGTAAAACAGGTGAAATAGTTTTAAAATAATAAATTAACGGTGGTATTTATGTTTGACGAATCGGCTAAACTAACATCTGCCTAATGCTCTTCCCCAGTTACATGATCCCCGGTTGATCCATAACACCGGCGCCGAAACGTTCTCTGCGCTGACGCTCCTGCGTCGCTCCTGTTACGTGCTGCCATGCCGCCGCTGCGGCCGGTGTGAAAGCACTCATTCATTAACATTAACATAAAAAATACACGCCGCTTAAGGTGTGAAACCACGTCAATGAAGCCCTGGAAATATGAACAAGTTAATGTCGATAAAACAAGAATTTCTCAGAGCAGCAGGAATTCAGATGAAATTAAAATAAAGTTCAGATGAGTCTCGAATATAAACTTCACTTATTGCTGTGATTACAATGATTACTGCTTTTATTTCGTTCAGTCATAGATTTTCATGTTTATTTCATTAGTATTCAAGCTTAAATCAAATACTTTTCTTTAGATGTTTGTGATTCTTAAATTCTGCTCTGAATATTTCATTCACTTTATAAATAATTTTTACACATTTAGTTTTACTTAAATGAAAGTAGAAAAGAAAGATAAACAATCAGAGAAATTAAATTAAGTTACTCTTACCTTCTTCTTCCGTATCTTATTTTACTTCCTTGTTTTTTCTTCAGTGGTTTCACTTTTACCTGAAAGAAGGAGGCGACTGACGTTCATGAAAACAAATATTTCAAATATTTGTTAAACTCGTGAGCTTCTAAACAGATTAAAATCTAATGTAAAGGTTTTTTGTATCTCAATAATCAAACTCAAAGGGTGAAATTTGTGTATAATATAAATTCAACAAATCAGAACATGCAAAAAAAAAACAGCTCAAAACATCTGCAAATCATTGACCTTTCACAAGGAGAGTAAGCCACAGACATTCATTGCTACAGAAGCTGCTTTCTTTGCTAGACACATTCATTCATTTTCCAACTAGCTTCTTCCCTTATTTGGGGTCACTGGGGTCTGCAGACTGCCGGTGCCTATCTCCTGCACACATTTGCGAAAGGCAGGGGTACACCCTGGACAGGTCGCCAGTCCATCACAGGGCAACCATTACACCTAAGGGAAATCTAGATTATTCAATTAACCTAATCGCATGTTTTGGGATTCTGGGGGAGACCGGAGTACCCAGAGGAAACCCACGCAAGCACGGGGAGAACATGCAAAATCTTTCAGGAAGATCAACGGTGAGCCTCGAACCAACACACTTCTGGAATGCTACCCACTGTGCCACCTTCCAGCCAATTTGACGAACACATCCTAGAGATGTCATCTGTTCATCTCCAAACTCAATCTGTCTTTTCTTTAAGCTATGTTGGGTGTTAAAATTGGCTTAATTTTTTTCAATAAAAATTTTGTACGTTTGCGGCCATCGAAAGTCTTAATTTTGGAAAAAGTTAATCACTGAGTCATACAATATCTTATCAGTCCCAAATTTACTATGAGAACAGTTAATGTCTGATGACTTGCAATGATTGGTACAATTTCAGTATTTATAAAAGCTTCTTGATTCTGTTTGGAAAATCTAGACATAATCTTATAATCACACTGTCTAGGTTAACTCTATCTCCATGGCATCAAAATATTGAAACCTTTCGTGCTTAATCTTTTTATTTTTTATGTTATTTTAACACATTTTAATCCAGACTAAATAAAGAGAACTAACGAAAAAATACCAAGAGCCAATAAGAAAATATAGTTCCCTTTCGAAACTGTACAAATGCATTAGGCTTTAGTTTAAACAACTTGTAAATGCCCCCAAGTGTATGATCCTAGGATGGACTTTTATTTTGAAACATGTTGCCAATCAGAAAATGATCAGAACTTTATATTTGATTAACGGACAATACAAGGTTAAAGTTTTGGAAGAAAACACTGACAGCAAAAGCACGTAAAACGGTCAAATAAACATAAAGACAAGGTGAAAGTCGTTAAAGTTGCAAAGAATGTTAACATAGAGTTAATAGAATCAGTTAAAAGTGGCAACAAGGTGTGTTATTGTGGATAATTCTTGCATGTTCATATTTTCTTTCTGTCTGGAGTCATGCTATGTTTTGTAGTTGTTACGTAAAAGACCAGTAGAGGGCGACCTGACGCTGTGGTGATTGGGATTTTACTAGAATAGACGTGTCGAAGAAGATATATAGAAAGAACCAGAAGAGTGTGTAACAGTAGCGTTGAAGTGTTGTTCCACAAATAAAATACAGTAACTGATGTAAAGTGTCAAGAGAAAACTTATATGAAGATGCAACAGTTATATTTAAATGTTCATGTTTATTGATTCATATGTATTGGTTTATGATCTGCACGGAACGAAATTAAAGGGGTCACAAACCATCAGTTATCAACTCTTTCGATTGGAGCTATATTTACAATAAATGTATACTATATATGCAACGCTGGAGCTACAGAAAGAGATTGACCGCCCCGTCGCCCTTCTTTACCGTTTCCATGGATACGCTGCTACGACAGTAATCACCAGTAGGCGGCAGAAGTTGGTAAAGGAGTTTAAAACAAAAGTAAAATCTACACTGAAATGGAGGAGTCACAAGCCTCAGCAGCTAGTTCAAAAGATACCAATGAACAAATTGCTGATCTACAACGAGAAATAGAAGAATTAACACATCTGCTTCAAAAGTAAAACAAAAAGAAAGGGCAAGACATTAAGGAAATAATAAAAATTGATCTAAGCAAAGTCGAGAGCAGTTCAGTTGTAGTACGTCTCTCTGAAAGAATAAAAACACAAACACAAAAAATGCTTACGTACGCAAAAAGGAAGAAGCAGACAAGAAAGAAAGAAAACGTCATGTGAACAGTGGAGAATTCAAGAGAGACGAGAGAAAGTCTGAATTAAAGCTGTCCCCATGTGCAGACAATATAGAGAGAGGAAAGGATAATGTCAAGAAAATGAGACGAGAGGCTATGTAGCACCACCAACTGATACACGGAGAAAGGTTGATGAATGTGAAGCAGTGACATCTTGAAAAACGTCTTTGAAAGATTGACCAACATTGATGGAGAACAAATGAATTAATTGAATGCAAACCACAAAAATGACAAACATGGAAACATTTATGCCCAACCACTTTCATAAATTAATGGAGTATCATAGGAACCATTTACATCATGGACCAATGAACACAGGCCAAACCATTACTGCAACTATCAAACGGAGCAGTAATACTGAAATAGTAAAAGACAATCCAACCAAAACTGATCCAGAATCAAGGATCAAAGTGTGACTAAAATATTTGGTGACTAGTACCCCATGAGTGCTTTTACCTCATCCTCATTTATTTACATTGAATCACACTGATATTCGAGCGTGTACCAAAAGTTAACCAAAAAAAGCGAGTGTTGGGCAAGATACTTGTAAAATGTATTAAGCTAAGATAACCGTTACACTTCATTAAATGCAGCTTCACCAAACTAAAGCTACTACCCTGAGAAATGTAGCAAAGCTAAGCTACAGAAACACGGTAAAAGTACTTCACTTCCTCAAAGCTATTTTTATATTGAACCAATTTCAGATCAACACTTTCTCAGTAATAAAAAAATGAAAAGGGCGGATATAAGTGTACAATTATTTATTTGCCAACGGTTCTACACCAATATAGCAACAAAAACAAACAATAACAAATAAAAGGCATCAAAAGTGTGTGTACTATTATTTGAATGCTGCAGCTCAAATGACTGAACACCACAATAGTAGCAAAAAAAATTGTAAACTACTCCAAACAGAACCAGCATGGCAAAACAAAAACAACACACACACATCTGTATTTAGAATATTGCTTTTAATACTGAAATAATTTTAAACAATTGACTTCTGTTGAGTTAAACTGTTTTTAAATGATCTTTTTTGGGCAAGTTTTGGGTGTAATTTCCGATTTTCAACAGCATTTAGTGCTATACATTAATTTAACAAAAAAAAATGAGTGTCTTTTTCTTTGGTTTGCAAGAGTATGCATCTGAAGACATCATTTGTTAACATCTCTGTTGTCTCAGTTAATAGTTTGTATTTGTTGAGATGGTCTTCTACCAACGAGTAATTCATTTTTTGATTTAAAAAGCAGTGACACTACATGTGTGGTAGCGTCAATAGCGTCTGGAGCAGTTTGTTATTGGTGAGGACATGATTCCAAAAAAACAAGTGTGTTCTATGTGATGACAATAACATGTATTTGTTGAAGGAGCTTTAATAACACCTGGCAACCCTTGCTTCATTCTCTGTATTGTTTGCATCTTATCGTCATTTATTTTATGCTTTGTATGATTTACTGAAGTCATCAGTGTTACTAGCTTTGTCCACTCCTTTGTTTACTTCTCTTCTGAAATAATACAGCTGTTGGAAATAAGTTTGATCCGTCCCATGACTGATGCGGATGTGGAGATGGTGTCCAAATAAAATGATGAAGTGTACAAACAGCTGCTCACAAGAGTTCCACAAGGTTCAGTTCTTGGTCCCCGGCGCTTCTCAGCCCACACCACTTCCCTGGGTCCTTTCATCCTGATGACTCAATGTTTACCAGCTGTACACCAGAATGGAATCTCGACATGGATGGCATCATGGAAGCTCATCACTGACACCTTACGACGGGTTATCCCTGCCAATCCAACAAGACTTCACCTTTCAACTGGAGTCATCAGCAGTCTCCCTGGAACCTCGGAGTGCTGCTTAACGGAAAGACCAGACACCTTCTAACAGAGCATTCACCTCTACCTCTAGTTCAAGTTCTGGTCATATCTAGACTGGATTACTGCAGTCTGTTGGCAGTCAGACCTCTGTACAGGATCCAGAACTCTGTGCCCCAACTGATCTTCACTGAGCCTGTAACACTTCTTACTGGCTCCCCATTGACTCCCCATCCCCAATCTTGAGTACAGGACAGTCACAGGATCAGCATCATCCTACCTTCCTGACTGTCCTGCATCCCCTCCAGATTCCTGTATTCAGAAAATAACCTGTGGTTACATGTCAAAGAGGCATTCTCTTTCACTGTTCCCGGCAGGTGGAATTCCTTCAGCCTCATTCTGAAAAGCAGAAACCCTAACAAAATAAAACCTCTAGAGCACTTCTGTATCATCGCTTTGGACAAAAATTCCAAATTCATAAAAGTAAATGTTTAAACAAATCAAAATAGAGGCATGTGACTCGTCTGACCAGTGTGAAAGTGTGAGGCTCATCCTGGAGTGCCTCACATGGTTTTCAGAACAGAAGATTCACTTCCATTTTCACGTGCACTACTGTGACTTGACAACATTGTAAAAATGGTCTTTAAATGAATATAAAGTATGATGATTATATTTGCTCATTCAAGTGTAATCACGGTGCAAACAACACGATAAGACCACCATTTCATGAAGAACTAGATCGAGACTAAATCTGCAGCCAATGTCGTCAAGTTACTGGATCAAATATATCCAGATATAATACAAAAACCCTCTTCCATCAATAAAATAAATTTTTCCAGGCACACAATGCTTTGGCAAATGGGTACAAGCAAATTATGTGATTAAACAAATCCCATCTTTTCCTCAAACAGTTCCAGGTGTAGAAAAGTGACTAGGAAGGGTGTGGAAAGGCTAGATGTTTCGAGAGTTGTTACAGGAGTTGGAGTGGAAGGGCACGTTGCTGGGGGTATAAGGTGGAGGTTGAGAGGTTGTAGTGCTGAGGTCTGGGTAAGGCTGAAGCCCCAATTGTTTATTTTCTTGGAGTTTCCGCACTACCACACGGCAGAACTCCTCACTGTGCCGCTCGCATGTGTCCAGAAGCTTCCGCACTTTTGCCGTGCGTGCGTGTGGGTTGGTTCACAACCAGTTCATAATCCTCGTGCATTAGCAACTCACGGGACAGTAGAGCATCTAAACTCTGATTGAGACAAGCCTCCGTCATCTGACGCACAACCTCCTCTCTTCGGGAAGCAATCCAGTGAGCTGCTGGACCTTGAGAGTCAAATGCTGGTACAAAATCTGCTAAAACAGAAAAAAAAAGAGTTTGTTAAAAAAAGTGTTTTCTTTGACAAAAATAAAAACCTTTTATCTGACATTTCCTTTCTACTTTTAATCCATTAACCGCTTAACACCCGTGGGCCGGAAATCGACACTTACAGAAAGACACATAATTGCACCGACTATTTTTAAGCAAAATAAGACAAATTCAGCTTTCAAATGATACATAGTTTCTCATGTTTCAGGCGTTATAAAGCATTACAGGTTTAACACACCACAGCGACAACAGTTATTTACTATATTTGTGTAAAGAGTCCTAACAAAGCAAAATGGTGATGGCTCCCTTTTATGATGTCTCTACAGCTACACAGCCACTGAATCATCGAGTGTCTTATACCATTGTACTTGTAACAGTCCACGAACACAATGCATCTAAGCTGCTACTCCAAAAACGTGTTTACCACGAGAAAAAAACTTAAAAGCAAAACTGTTCACTTTTCGTTTGCTACAAAAGGAAAAAAAGTCTGTGATTTTTCCAATTGTTTTGTGGGCCATTTTTGACCCAACAAGCATGGTGGGATTTGATTCAGTAGAGTCTCCTGAATATTTTGAGACCACCTTTAGAAGTCTGTGACCATGATTGGCCAATCAGCAACCAGTAAACAAGCCCTGGCCACTCAATGAGAGCTCATGTCGACGTGGTTCCTCCTTATTTCACACGCGTGTACAGCCAACCAATCGAGATTAAGCTCCAAGCAGATTGACGGGTCATTTAGCCAATGAGATGAGCTTTCCAATGATATATGGTTTCACATAGTTTGGTTGACAGACAAAAGATAACGTGACTGCATAAAGAGAGCAGATGCTTACAGTAATCCAGTTTTACTCACACTGGTGAGCAGAGCGCACAGCAAAAACTTTTTTTTCAGAGAAAAAGGCATGTTTTCCTGTTACTGTTAGTAACACAATGGTATCTAAGAAGACATTTGATCGTTTTGAGGAGATTTAGAGGAGATTCAGATTGTTTTAATGAGTGGCTGCACAAATCACATTGTTTTACATATTTTTTTTATATTTTCATTGTTTCACCTTCTTTAAAAAATGTATTGGTAGTTTATCTAGTGTTATTGATTTGCATTTAAAGAAATGCAAATTTACATGAATTTGTTCATTTGGTTACCAAGTGCCAATTTGGTGCCAATGGTGCCCGCCTGGCTATTGTCTTATATTGGTCCACAGTTGTGGCTTCTATTCAGTGTTGTCAAAAAGTCCACCAGGGACTCAAGCATTCACTTATTTAAAAAAAAAAATGTAAAAAATTAGGCGAGGTTAATTTCTACTATTTCTACAGAGTTTGTGAATCTATAACTTTATAACTTTAGTTTTGTTGAAGGTATCCAGTTCCTTACTTTTTCCTGATAAACTAGAAAGGGTTTCCTTTTCAATGACACCAAGGACGATAATTTAACCATAAAATGTGGAAGTTACAGCCATTTTATTTTGGGTAATCTCTATTTTTCGGACCTATGTTCAAAAAGAGGGGCGGGTGTTAAGGGGTTAATAAACAAATGTATTGAATACATCAAGGACCAGGATAGATCAATGTTGAATCAAGAAAGGCAAACCAGAACAAACCATTTCTACACAAAAGCCAGATCAGAGGACAGCTAGGTTCAGCTCAAATAGTGACATGGGCCATAGGTGGTCAAAACTATATGTGTCTCTTGGGTCATGAAATGTCTTCTCAATGCTGCATGTATCAACCCCTCTCTGGGTTCCCATCCTTCTGTGTATCCCACATTACCCCCTGGTGGTGATTAGTATGACCCCGCTCTGTTACCCCCCATCTTGTGGCGGGAAACAATGGCTCAGTAGAATGAGAACGGCTCTTACGCCCGGTTGATACGGGGGATTTCACACTGCATGACTAAACAGAATCGAAGAGAACCAATCCGCATGTGATTCTGGCCAGTCGCATGTGATTGTCTGTGATCGGGGCTAAAATCGTGTGTCTGAAACCCCCTTTAATGGCTCTTTGGTGCTGTATACCCAAATATCAGCAACTTGGCCAAGTCATTAGTACTTTATTATTATTATTTTTTACAGAATTTGCTCTTCATGGAGGTTAAAAAGGTTTTATTTCATAAGAGTAGATGAAAAAAGCATCTTGTACAGAAAAAAAAACTGTTGTGGTTTGGATCCTGCTCACCTGTAGGATGTTGCTGCAGAGTAAGCGGCTGCATGGCCAGAGACAGTTCTGCTTCACTCTGGGTTGCTTGGGGTTTCAAAGGGATATTGAGGTCTGAAACAGGCTGTGCAGTCTGGTATTCAGTGCTGAGATTGTTCTGAGAGCAGTGGTCCAGCAGAGGCTTTGGGGTATCAAGTGAAAGAGACATTGATGAAGACTGCGGGCCGTCATTTACTAAACCTCATTTATAACGTGTCCATCCATAACCTCTTTAAAAGTCATCCATCAATATGATTATATCAAGCACAAACTTGACTTTTTCATTCTGACAGCAGGAGAGTGACCCCTTGCTGTAGATGTGTGGAACTGCATGATAGTTTAGTCGAAGATGATTATTGTTATTTATTTTTCCTCAATAATAAAAAAATGGATGAGGCACACAGTGTTTTAGTCGGGGACAAAACGACTCTCTGATCCTCAAAACTCTCTGATCCTGCAATCTCTGCTCAAACCTCTACTTAAAGCCTTTGCCCACTAACAAATCAGATCAGTCCCCCCCACCCCCCACGTGTCTCCATGCACAGCTAGCACACAGATCCAAATGGAAATGTTATTTTATTAACACTTCACACACAGCTTTGCTGTTTATTTTGTACAGAAGGCTCTCACAGTCAGTACACACTCTCAGCCCCAGCCCCACTCTGTGAGACCCACAGAGTCTGTCATTTTAAAGTGTTCCTGCCTTGGAATGGAGAAGAAATGGTAAGGAAGCCCGGATGGGACATTTCTGCTTCCTGGGAGGAGCAGGATCCTGATCCAGACATGGAACTATTGTCCTGTGGGATAACAACATGAAAACAATTGAGGAATAAATATTATTTGTGTATTTGAAAGCATTGTATTGTTGCGTTGATTTATGACATGCACTTTGCTGTTAGAACATGAGCTATTTTTCTGGTTTAAATGGGAGGAGATTCTGAGATTTTGTTGCCGCTGTAACTCAGATTCCCAGCAGCGTATTTAGTGAAAATCTGCAAACAACAATCATCTTCAAAAACATAAATGATGTAAAGTTTGCAGATTTTAAAGACCGTCTCTGAATGTTATGTGTCAGATGTGATTTTAAATGGATCTTGGTAAAACTTTCTGACAAAGTCAGACAAATCTTAAGCCCAAAGTTATTATTGGTTGAAAATTGGTGTGATTCTTATTTAAATAAACTTATATTACCACCAAACTGTGTCAGCTCAGGAGAAACTTTTTCAACAAGCGAGTTATGAATTAACCGACAAGACAACTGCTGCTTTCATTGTTTCAGTCATACACTCAACCCAGATTTTATTCATAACTTTATTATGTTTACGTTGACAAGTGACAGTGAAATAAACGGCATAACCAACAGCCGGCTGTAGTTTCAACTGTTTAAACACAATTATATCAAGCTTTTCTGTGGTAAGTTTGTCTGCAGTGATGTAGCTAGTCATGCCTTTTGTCTGTATAATGTGAACATTGCAGATTGACAGCGGAAACGCCTCTGAATAAAAGCACAATAAAAGTACTGCATGGCTTTGGTTTTGTATAATCCGTAATGGAGGGATACAGTGACTCACTGGCCATGGGATGTTCTGTTCCTGCAGAGTCTTCTCCTCGATCACTTTCCCATTGGTGTGAAGTGATGAGAAGCTACTCGATGGTCTCTTATACTGAAGAAGCAAATGGAGAGGAATTACAATTCAAGCCCCACATGACGATCAACACAGACATCAAAATTCTCTTTTATCTCAAGTTGATCTGATTCTCAATAGTTTTGTTAAAAACATTATTTCAACTTTCTATTCCAAACACTTTATTTGCTGCTCGTCCCCTTAACCCAGTGGTTCTCAAACTTTTTTGGTCGAGCCCCCCTTTAAATCTTTAAAAGAACCAGCCCCCCCCCCCATCACCCTCCCCACCCTTACCCCCCAACCCTCACCCCCCATCACTCACGAAGCTCCCTGAACCAGGTTTCATGCTGTCCGCTGCCAGCGTTTTTAGACATAGGAGACACATCTGCCTTTTCCTCCTCTCCAACAACATTAACAGTGAAGCCGAGAGCAAGATATGCTTCGTCATATTTTCTGCATTTAACCACGTTATCTTTTGAATGAGCTGCATGGGTCTCTGCGACTTCCCCTTTACAAACGGATGCATCTTTTACTCTACGTCTTTTAGCTGTTTATTTTTTTGTTCTTTTCTTTTTCTGCTGATGATCTGCGCCCCCCCCCCCCTGCAGTGCCTGTGCGCCCCCACTTTGAGAACCACTGCCATATGTCATGTAACTCCTTCTGTATATGATGCAAAAATAAACAGTGGTTCCAGTTTTACCCGCATTTAAAAATTGATATTCAAATGGGATCGCCGGGGCTCCCGTAAGTCTTAAAGGGTTAAATAATAGTGAGGCGGTTCATCTAGTGTCTCTCTCCATCTCTGCTGCTGTGACACAGTCCTCATAAATCTCATATATCTGCTTTTTTTTTCTCAGTTTCAAACGTGACCCATAGGCAATTCATGTATTTACACTTGCCATAGCAAAACACACGAGGTCTCCGAGATGTTGTAGTAGTGGAAGTGGAAAGATGGAGCATGTGAAATATGCTAACGATAGCTATTGGATGTGAGCAACATCTGCTAATGTTAATGATTGTGAGGAGGAGAAAGAGAAAAGAGAAAAAGCTCCTAGGTGACGTCATTAAACTGCAGCAAACTTTGTACTTAATCGTTTTAATGACGAATCAGAAAATCTGATTTACCTGTTTCCACTTTGATTTAATTCCACATATGAATGAAGCCTGATCTCCGAATTTCCAGATGAATGAATGTTTTTGCTGTTTACACAATCATAGATGACATCTCTAGGATGTGTTTGTCAAATTGCCGGGAAGGTGGCACAGTGGGTAGCACTGTGGCATTCCAGAAGTTTGTCGGTTCGAGGCTCACCGGTGAACTTCCTGAAGGAGTTTGCATGTTCTCCCGGTGCTTGCGTGGGTTTCCTCCAGGTACTCCGGTCTCCCCCAGAATCCCCAAAACATGCGATTAGGTTAATTGAATAATCTATATTCCCCTTAGGTGTGAATGTTGCCCTGCGACTTCTGCTCATGAAACTCTGCACCTATTCCGCCTCGTACGTCACAGGAAGTCCATCCACCTCCTTTTAAAACCTTTTAAAGGAAATAAAGACTTTAGAACTTTCATCATTGAGCAAATGGGAGTGGTTTGAATTTAAAATAAAAGAACTTGCTATTATTAGGTCCAGCAAAATAATCGCCAATAGAAAAAAAAAAAAAAAAAAAACATCAGAAATTAATAAAGGATATCAATAATTTATGTCAAACCCCAAACTTGTCTGATGTAGATTTAATAAAACTAAACACTCTTCAAAGCCAATTAGATGACGAGTATTTGGAAAAAGTAAATCTTTCATTCGTTCTAGAGCCCGTTGGATTGAAGATGGGGAAAAAAAACTCTTACTTCTTAGCCTTGAAAAACATCAACAAAAAAGAAAATTAATATGCTTATGATAAATAATAGTCTCATTAACAAAGTAACGTAAATGAAGAAATACAGTATTTCCATAGCAATTAAAAAATGCCATTATGAAAGTCTCCAGGCCCTGACGGTTTAACCGTAGAATTCTACATCCTCTTCTGGGCTGAAATTAGAGAACTATTGTTCAGTCTTTCTAGAATGCATAAAAAATGGCCAAATGTCTTCCACCATGAAGAGGGGCATTATCACACTTATTCTTAAACCAAACAAAGACAGCCTGTTTATTTCATAAACAGGTGTTGCTTTATTTGAAAATGATTTTCACTCACAATTTTTATCCTCAAAACTCGATTTTATGGAATAACAGAGCCTTTACAAACAATAGAAAAACAATATTTTAAAAAGATTGGTTTGATAAGGGCATTATATTTGTAACTGATCTTATGAACCCAAAGGGGGTTTTTCTAGACTCCAAAGAATTTAATCACAAATTCTATTTAAATTGTTCACAGAAAGAGTTTAGCAAAATGTACAGAATCATACCTCCATCTTTAATTCATCTGATTAAAAATGATCCTGAATACAATATTTCATTACCAATGCAACCTAATATTTTGATCGAGGGATGTGCCCTTTGATGATAACAATAAGCTAATTGCCAGAGTTTTGAAATCCAAACTATTTTATGATTATAATCTAAATAATTTTAATGTAGGCAACAATTTATCCCCTGAAATTGTTAAAAATGGTTTCTCTAAATTCCTTAAATGGCTAGGATTACCTAAAGTTAGAGAAACTCACTTCAAAATCCTGATCAAAACTCATCCTGTCGCTGAATTTCTTAAAAAATGATTCAAGTTGATCCGTGTACATTTTGTAATGAAACAGAGGAAACCCTTGAGCACTTATTTTTCTGTTGCTCTGTTTCTACTACATTTTGGTTAGAGCTTAGAAATTGGATTTTCATAAAGATGAAAAGTTTTGAATTAAATCACATTTTATTGAACATGAATAAAGTAGATTCTAAATATTCTGACATTGTGAATATTTTAACATTATTAGGTAAATACCACATTCATTGTTGTAAATGGAGAAATAACAAGCCTTCAATTGCTGTTTTCATCACTGAGTTTAAGAGGTTTTTTCAGTCTCTCAAAGTTTCAAAATGTAAAGTCTCAATTTCTTTGTCAAAAGTTTGAAAGATTCTTATTGATTTAATTTCCTTAAAATACCACTGCTTTGGTTATAGCCTTACTCTCCTTACAATTATCCTTCCCCCTTATTCTTCTTACTGCTTAGCTTGTTGGTTGTATATCGTATATTGTTGTGGCCTCATCGAGATTCTGTAATGTTTTGTGTAGAATTTTTGGATCAAAAGACTGGATCCCACTGACTTTAATTTGTTGAGTTGAAATGCTGAAAAAAATGTATTTAGCACTTGTTCTGACAGTGATTGGGCTTGGTTTGAAAAAAAATTGTATGACCTTTTTGTTGCTTTTAACTTAATTATTCAGCTATACATTGATTACTGTGACAATGTGCATAGGCCCATTGTCCCATTTTGTTATTTTAAATAATCTGCACACACAGAGTATCTTTGTGTATGAATTTTAATATTGGTGCAGTAGAAGCTGGTGTAAGCCATGTGGTGAGCCAGCGTCTGTGTTGATGTGTCCTGTCCTGATTGGATGAGCCCGGGATGATCTACTCTAGAAGAGAAGAGAGGGGAAACATTTAAGTATTAAACTTAAAACATGGTCTATGTATTGTGGTATATTCTTTTTGACCATTTATTTGATTGTTATTATTTGTTTTGTTGATGTCTTAAGATGATTAAACCTTATGATGTTTTATTTTGTAAGTTAAACATTCTTTTTAGAGAATATGAGAGGTGGACTTACCTGCTGATGGTTGGACCCAATTGGCATGCTGGGAAACCAGCCATATTTAAGGGCCTGGTGCCAGTGCTCTTGAGGACTCACCGAGGGAAGGAGAAAGACGAGCTGTGGGTGCTATACAGAAAGAATAATTGTATTCTGGCATCCTGAACCTACTCTTTTGAGAGAGAAGTTCACCTTTCTACATATAGTTTATTTTTGAATCCCTCACAGTTTCATTTTAGTAGGTTTTGCTGTACAGCATTTGTTTATTTGTGTTTTGAGCTCAAGTGTTTTGTTTGTAGACCCTTTTTGTTTATTTGCTGTTTTATGTCGGTTTTGTTTGATCATGGGTGGCATAATAAAGACCTGGTTTGTGGAAGAAACTTTGTGTACCGGCCTCTCTCTGCTAACAGATCAACCCTTGGGAAACCACATTTACGACAATTACAATCGGTTAATGTGAGTGCATAAAAATCAAAAGTATATTAGCAATCCAGTTTTTCTTTACTTGAGTAATTATAGATGAAATATTATTTAGGTAATTTTTCTCTAATCAGATTCTCTAATTGATCTGCAATAAAACTAAAGCATGGGCCACATCTTTGGTCTTCTAGACTTTAAGTATCCTTTTTATTAATGATAAACATAGAGTCCTCTTTAATCAGTAGCCATTTTATTGTACTGAAACCTTTAGATTCTTTCAACCCCACATTTTCTTAAAGGTGACTCGGGCTGTCTGTCACACGTTTCCTGTTCTCTTGTTTCATTAAGATTACTGGAGCACATTGTCATCTAGATCAATTGGAATATCCAGATACCTTCATTCAGAACCAGACTTGAACTGTTTTATAGCGTGTCTCTGCTCTTTTGACCATGCGGTTTGACTGGCAGATAAAAGGAACATCCTGAGGGCGAGTTCCGATGGACGGGATCTCAGCTTGTTTGAGCTCTGCTGAATTGACATTGTTCCTCATGCTCTCCTGGCCTCGTTTCTGCTTTGATCTCTCCTTGTAAATGTGAGGAAAGGTTCTATGTACTTCTTTTCATCTCATAACATAAGCTTTCAAATGTGTTTGTCTCAGCATTAACCATCACCATCTCACAGCTGGAGAGATCATTGTTTCCTTAAGCTCCAAATTAGGGCGAGCAAAACGTTTTTGCTTGATTTAATTAAAAGATGGTAACGGTTTTAGAACATGCATAATGCAGCGAGAAGGGCTTTGCCTTGTTGTGTAATCAAAGCAATCTCTGGAAAATTAAGATGCTGAGTGTTGAACATGACTTTGCGAGAGTTTCAGAGTTGTATGGAGGCAAGGAAATTCCTTTTTGATGATTTTGGAGTTGATGCACTGCCTAAACGATCGCACGCAAAATGGTTTTTGCTCCTAAAATTGTGCTTTTCCATTTTTTTGCGCAACTCCTTCCAGAAAGATCATTGGCAAACCTTAAAGCTAACCACTGCAACACTGTTTACAATGATTACAAAATTTTGGATTGGGCAGCATTGGTTGCGGGAGATCAAAATTAATGCACCAACCACTTTTTTAGAAAATCGATGTGTGATTCATTCAGGTAAGTGAGCCAGAGACAATGGATGGAAATAATGAATTTTGAATAGTTTTTTTGCTAACAGATGAGACAGCAATGATGAGATTTGCACGGTTCCACAATACAAATTACCCAGCGGCAAATATTTTACAATTCACAGCTTTATTCCAAGCAAGACTGAAAGCAAAACTCATGAAAATGTTGAACTACGGTTCAGCCCAGTGTTTAACAAAGTCCAGACTCTGGTCCAAATTTACACAAACCCAGGTATTTTGAAAAGGTGTATGTTTTTGCGTGGTTACAAGGTAAATCCTCTTTGAAATGCTCTGTAGATGGTGTCCGCGTAGACAGGGAAAATTGAGTTTTTTTGTGTTTAAGGGGTGGAGTTTGTTGTTGTCATCACACTTTGTCACTAGTGTTTACAAAAAGCAAGCATAATGGCGGCCGAGGCGAGGACTAAAATGGCTTATGGCATGTTCAGTGTGTTTACTTGAGTCATTACAGTGTTTCAGGGGTTTTTCACTGGATTGACTCTAAACCTTGACTCACCTTCATTTTCTCAGTTAAATGGCTATTGCTCTCAGTGTAACTTTACCACGTTGAATCTAAAGCTTTATCAGTAAATGTTGATATTTCAAAGTAAATAGTTAATTAACTTCTGAATTTGTCAACAGTGTAAATAAACGTGAGCTGAATCTAGAGCTTCACTGTGTTATCATCAAATGAGCTTTAGCTAATTAGACTATTTTGATATTTCTGCCGCGTTTCTCCTTCTAAACAGAATCAATATTTGTTATTCATATTTTGTGTGAAAGATGATTCAGAGAAAGTTAAATGCTATGATGCAAAGTAACAGCAGACATCGCAATTCTAAATCATACTTCCTTACATTGATCCCTATTTTACCATGGTTTTATCATGAATATCAAATATTTACTTTTTTTTGGTGCAATGGTGTGAGATCTTCTGCCAAACAGGATGCTCTTCTCATGTGTCTTTAGAATATAACAAGATCTCTGTTGATTCCCACCACCAGACAGAATCTGTCAGTCAAGAGAGAGTCACTCAACGCAGCAGTCTTTTGTAGAATCAGCCTATTGTGGTAGAACAATATGACGGCTTCCTGTTTAAGGAACAGTTTGTTTTTTGTTCATGGCATGATGTGTTCTCTCTCGCTCTCCTGAAACTAAGAACACAGAAATGCCTGTTATATCCTGTGTGCAGTGGCACAGTGTGCCCTCATCTATTTCCAAGTGAATTTACAAGTGTCAATGTTGTGTTTTACCTCGTACAATTGCCAAACAAATACAATAGTTTTGAATGACTTACTACTCGCTCTCCAGTTATGTAAGAGTACTCCTTAACGAATAATGCTTTTATCGTAACACTAAGTCCGCGATTGTATCCTTTTTGTGTTAAGCTGACTACATAATGTAGATTGCTTCAGGCAACTTGACAGACCTCAAGGACTCAAAGAGAAAGGTAGCACTGATCACTGTAAAAAAGACTGTGAACTCTGTGTTTTGACTGTGACCTTGTTTTGGAATCTGATCCTATAGGAGATGGATTTACCAGCTATTGAAACTGGTGATGTAATGGGAGTCCACGTGTATGCAAAGAGTGGTCATTAATCTCCTCTGCACAGGTGGGCACTTTTCAAGGCACTCTAGACTCTCAAAATTGTGCCGTGTCTGGAAAGTTGTCTGGATTTGGTCAGTCAAAGATTATATTACCATCTACGCTAATATCATTTGGCATTACTGGAGTCTAAAACATGAGAGTTTTCTTTAATACTAAACTATGATATACATTTAAACATACTTTTGGAGTAGATGCACTTAGTATTTCTAAATACGTTATTTGTTTTGCTTGTTGGTGAGTTGGAAGGTTTTTGTGTTGATTTGCAGTGACTGTTTTCTCTAATAAATGAGTTTTAACTAACAAAGACTTCTTTGTAGAATGCCTAGGAATGATATAGAAGAGCTAGAAAAAGTTTGAAATGTCTTTATAAAAGAGAGTTTGCCAAAAAAAACATCTATACATTGGCCAGGCGTTCTTTTGCAGTTTTCCCCAACCAATTTTTTAACACAGGCATTTTTTCATGGACCGGTGCTCAGGATATGCCCTATTATTGAGGCATTCTCTGTGAGTTTTGTTGGTGCACTAGGTCTTAAATGTTTGGCTTCGTTTTGTCCAATATTTCCTGCTAGAGATGTTTAAAAGTTTACGTGAGGTCATGGACGGCTCATGTTGTAGCAGGATGATGCTTTATGTTACAGTTTGATATTGCTTAACATCCACATTGTTTACGTAAAAGCAGCTGGAAAGTTTGCAAACTTCAGAAGTTTATCACAACTGCTTTTGTTTTAATGTGATCTGCAGTTTGCTTAGCAAAGTATATATGTTTGTCCTATGAGAAGAAGTTTTTTTTCCTTCCTGACCCTTGCCATTTGCGAAGGGAGATTGTTGACTTTCCATTAGTCGTGATCTGTAAGAGGCCAGAGTTCAGCAGTTCTGCAGGGAGTGATGGTGTGTGGCACATGTCTATCAGAGTCAGTGCTGTGAGGGAGGTTCTCTCCAGTAATTGTGAGGGCTGTGTCGCTTACTAGTCTGCAGTGACAAGCAGCCGAGGCTCACAGTTAGTTTAGCCAGATTTAACTTGAACAGTTTGGGGAAAACAGCTCATTTGACACATTTTCATTAGAAGAATTTCTCTCTTTTACTTTCACTGCCTATTCAAGCACCGGTGGGACATGAACCATCTGTGCAGTTTCTGCAGAATGAAAAAAAAAAATCTTTCTTTTTTTTCATTTGTATGCATTTAAAAAAAATTAAAAGTGGATTTTTAACATTAGACCTGAACAAATAAATGACAATGCAAATGTTTACCATCTATGTGATTCATTCAGCAATTGGAAAATTCTCTTTATCTGAACTCATTAGCGGTTGTGGGAGCAGCCTAACCATATGGTATAGAGAAACACCTCACCAATTCAATCTTTAGTGTAGTGATGCTTCAGGATGTCCCAAGGTGAAACCCAACCTGAAAAGGCTGAACAATTTACATTTTTTATTAGCCATTAATGTCCAATCTGACGTGTCAGTGTGAGAAAATCTTGAGTGGATATTATTTATTGCGTTTTGATTTTTTTTTTTTTGAGAAGAAAAGTGTGTTGAGCAGAAGAAAATTGACAAATATTAATTGGTCTGTATTGAAATCCTGTCCAATTGCCAATTCAACTCTGTTTAATATAGAATTAAGCTTACATAAAATATTAGGGCTGGGTAAAAAAAAAAATTGTGATTCTCTGATTTTAATCGATGTCAGTTTAACGCAACAATATCAATTTGAGAAATCCCTGAATCGATTCTTAATATGCATGCTTCACTTAAGAGGATATGAATATTGTCCTTTAATTCAAATAAAAGTTGTTAAAAATATACACTCTATTATTGTAGATGTGTATTTCAGTAATAAACTTAGAGTTTCAGTTTCAGTTCAATATGGATCCCATTTCTAAGTGGGTGCTTCCTTTCTCTAATCGCAGAATACAGTGTTCAGTGAGAGCCCGCAGGTACGAAATGAAATGGTTTTCCAAGATATTTCACCATAGTTCTGATGATGAAACTATGAGCTTCCAATAAGGATTCAAAGAGAACCCAAAATGTTCATATCTTTGTATGAGAAATGAACATTTGATGTCCCCTTTAAACTTGCTGTTAGAGCCCTTTGTCCCTCATTAGTAGTTATTTGGATTCGCATTGGACGCATTGATATTAGTGATGTGTCGTTCAAGAACGATTCGTTCTTTTTGAACGAATCTTTAATGTGACTCCGTAGGAACGAGTCGTGTTGGAGAGGGATTCGTTCATTGGCGCATGCGCATCATTCTTGTGGTTTTCCGAGCGTAACCCGTTCATCATTAGTGACAGAAGACCGAAAAGACCCGAATGACTCGAAAGATGAACTAATCTTTTCTGTATCCGGCTCATGCTGCATTGGTTAACATTACAGAGTGGCTATGAGCCGGAACCCGAAAAGATTAGGTCTTTTTGCGAGTCTCCGGGTCATTTCTTTCTTTTTTCACGTGACTGCGCCACAACGTTAGGCAAATTCAGAATGCAAATATTAGTTCATGATTAGTGAACGATTACTATTATTTTTATATTTATTACTACTACTGCTATTAACAGTTTTTGATGCTCAACACATAATGTGTTAATAAACAGTTAATTTGTTCATAAAATCATTTTCAGAGACAAGGTTTTGTGTTTGTTGTGTTTTAAGTGTATTTTAATCTTCATTATACAACACCTTACATAGCCTAAGATTCAAGAAGCATTTTTGAGTCACTTTATTTTTAGTTTATAATAAATTCCCTTCAAGTTGTCATGTAATTGAAAAGTAACTTGCCAATGATATGTAATAACTAAATATCTTTTATGCATTTGATTCTTGAATTTATTAAGTTGATATTTAATAAGTCAATCAGTGTAAAGATCGTCAGTGTATTGTTTGTAACATTTGATGTTTCAGATATTATAAATACTTTATACACACTCTTGGATTGTTTATTTTTTTAAATACAACATTAAAAAGATAAATCAAAATATACTTATATAACAGAAGACATTTAAAGTGCAAAACAAGCTGTAAAGTTGTACAAATAAGTAAGTTTTAAAATAAATAACACATTTGTGCCAAAAGAGCTGTATAATAATAATAATAATAAAAAATAAATTAGAATCAAAAGAAACTAAATAACATTAACATATCAACACTAAAATCAAAATGTAACAAACAAATTATTGGACATCTAGCAAATTATGAGCCGGAAAGAGAAAACACCGAAATGACCCGGAGGAGTCAGACTCGCAAAAAGACCTAACCTTTTCGGGTTCCGTCTCATGGCTGCTCCGTAATGTTAACCAATGCAGCATGATCCGGAAAGAGAAAAGACCAAAAGGACCCGAAGAAGCTAAAAGAACAAATCTTTTCGGATCCCGGCACTATAGCGGTCACGTGACAAAAGTGCTAAAGAAGCCAGTCCGGACTGAGTGCACGGACTGCACACGTTAACATCAGAGAGAAATAATTTTGTGTCGAACAAAAGAGATTAAAACCTAAAGAAGACAGATCAGAGTTTGGGTAAACCAGACTAAAAGACCCAGGTAGGCTTTAGTAATATATTTATATTTATTTTAAATTTAGCATTATAGTTTTGTCTTATTTGTAGTGTGATTCGCGTTTGTGTATAAAACGCTAGTAGATGTGGAAGTACACACAACATTTATTGATATTTTAGTAAAATGAACGAAATGACTCGAAAAAAGATCCATTCATTTTACTGAACGAGACTCAAAGAACCGAATCCGTAAAATGATCCGAACTTCCCATCACTAATTGATATCTACATGCAGCCACGATTGGTTAACTACTCTACAAGTTAAGGGGACACAGGTCTGCATTATTCAGGATCATTAGACCTACTGTACATTTTTAAAACAGCCTTGTTCATGTTGAATTTTTCAGTTCCACACTTCAATTCCTATAAGAGGTAAAAAAAAAAAAAGGTTTGGACTCTTCTGCATGCTTTGATGTTCCTGTTGAGTGTCTGGTTTAGGAAGTCGATTGATTGGAGCCAGCAACCTCAAGGTGAAAGGCTAAAAGACCTCATATCCTCAATAGTGAGGGAAGAGGCATTGACATAGTCAGCGGTCCTCTTACATTGTGTGGCAGTGTGTTACAGTCTACGCTGGTCCAGTTCCCAGACTTATCCCTTTACCACATGAATGTCTCTATTGTCCAGTTCAGGACCAGATGGAAAATGCATGGTATCCAGCTCGCCAGCTCTCCATTTTTTTAATCCCAGTTTTGTGAGAAGCTGAGCTGTGGAGAATCCTGCAGTGGCTGTTGGCCAAGAGGCCACAGGTGCATTACATAAAATCCAAGCTTTCACCAATTAAGTTTCTGTGTTGGCTATGGCCTTGTACCACAAAATTTGCCAAGTTACATTTGCAACATTAACATTTACAATGTTGACAGAACTTTATATCGCTAATTGTCTGTGCCAGAACAAATAAAGTTAATTGTTTGTGAGCATTCTCTTAAACACATTTAAACGTAAATAGCATTTATAGGTATTTGCATACATATTGAACAAAACACGGTTTCGTTTAATGTGTTAATATTGTTTAAAAAGTATATCTGTTTAGATCAGATAACCACTATATTTATATATAACAAATTCAGGTCTGATGGGGTTAAAGCAAATACATGGAGGTGTATCTGTTTTCCCATAGAATTACCACCATATATTAATCAATCATTGTCTCCATAAACAGGTGATGCTGACACATGCCTAAATTTGATGTAGTTTTATCTATTTTATATCAATTAATCATGCGGGTCAGCACAGAGGCAATGTGGTCTTTCAGTAAGAAGGTCACTGGTTCAAGGCCAGCCCGTTTCCCCCCATGCTGACCAAAAACATGCATCGGTTTATTTGATGACTCCAAATTCCTCTCAAGAGTGAATTTGTGTGTTGGCCTGGGATGGACTTGTGGCTTGTCCACCTTTTACCTAAAGTGCACTGGAGATAAGCGCAAACAAAACCCTGTGACCAAGGATATGAAGAAGCGGCTAAAAAACATGAATGAATGAATAAATGAGATGTTAAGTCGGGTTTAGCTGTGATTTTGTTAAGACTGTGGTTGATTAAAATTGTTTCAATAACCGCGCCACTCTGGATAATTTGGAGGAATACATCGACGATTGTTTTGATCAATACGCGATGGGCGGATCGAAGAAGAAAGCTAGCCCGGCAGCTTCTGCTACAAACACGACACCATCAAGCAAACGACTGCGTCCCTCGGATTCACCTGGAGATTCCCAACCTGACGGAGGATTGAGGGAAATCCTGGAGTCAATCGAGCTGCGTCTGGCTAGCTTTGATGCCTGTTTGGCCTTAGTGGAAGTTCTGCACCGGGAGTTCACAGCGATCCGCCAATCGCTGGAATTCAGTCAGCAACAAGTTCTAGAACTCTCAAAAGCGAACGAAGCCCTGGAGAGCCACGTGAAAACACTCTCTGAAGATGTCGCTCATTTAAATGGAGAGAATAAACATATTAAAGAGACCATGCTGGACCTGCAAGCGCGCAGCATGCGGGACAATCTTGTTTTCATGGGTATCGCGGAGAAACCCGAGGAGGACGTGGAAGCGACAATTCATAACTTCATAAAAAACAATCTGAAGATAAAGGAAGAAGTAGTTGGACGCATCAAAATTCACGTCACTCTTTTTAGATTTTCGTCACTCTTTTTGTGCTTATGATTTCTCCTTCACTCTTTTCTTCATTTTTTGCACTCTTAGAAACTCTATCCCTTCCATCACACACTTCCTTACACTTCTTTCCTTTTCTCTCTGCCTGATAAATACACAATTTATTAATCTATACTATCCTCGAGCACTGATAAACAGAACTCCATAACTCACCTAGTTACTAATATAGACTCACTTCATGAAGAGCAGCTAACAAACACGCATGTATTTTGGTTCATGCCCGCACTAACCCTGTGTACTTGCATGAATGCCCAGATTAACATGTACACCAGCTCTGCTAACACAAACCAGCCAATCAACTAACTATGACAACACTGAGGTTTGTCAGAAAGAAAGATAAGAGAATTAAAGTTTTCAACCATTTACATAAGTTAAAGGCAGACATAGTATTACTACAGGAAACTCACTTCCCCAAATCAATAGATAACACAGTGTATCACCACTGTTTCCCTACGCGTACTCAGCCTGTTACAATTCCAAGCAAAGAGGGGTCGCCATAATCATAAGTAAAAATATAACCTTTATTCATAATAATACTATTGCAGATCCTGAAGGGAGATTTATTATAGTTAACGTAACCATATCAAACATAGAATACTGCATCGCTAGTATTTATGGCCCCAATGTTGATGACCCCTCTTTCTTTCACAACCTTTTCACAGCTCTATCTACTCACTCGGATTCCAAGCTCATAATATTAGATTACTATCTTAGATATATAAATTGATTGCTTTTATGCTGTTTTTATCTTTTGTCACCCTAAGTGTTGACTCACTGTACGTCTATGATCGACAAACGCTCCTAAATCTGCGATCATTTGTTGAAAATTTTGCTGAGTTTCATCAGGATGGTCAGAAAACCTATCCTCCACTACTCTCTGGTATACCAGCTTACCTGTGCCGCACGCCGGCTCTACCTGTACGTAGAAGACGCGGACGCCGTGGAAAACGCAGCGGAAGGATGGTGAAGCTTAAGGCCAGCTTGTCACTCTCTCGTGCGGAGAATTTCGTGATGATCCCACCGTCAGATCGCCGTTCTGTGCCCTGGCGCTCCCGGGACTCGATCAAATCTAGCCTTTTCCCAGTGGTCGGCTTGGACGGAGGGCCAATGAATCGCCGTGTTCCTTGTCGCCTAGTCTGACGCGGGGCGAACATCCACAACTTGCGGCCTCTTCCTCCTAATACCCCGGCGGCAGAAGCACCGGAGCCTGCCGTTGTCAAGGTGGCACTCGTCAATGCTAGATCACTAGCCAACAAGACTTTAATTTTAAAGGATTTTTTTACTACAAATGAGTTGGACTTCCTCTGCATCACAGAGACCTGGATGTCTGTCGGTGAGTCGAGCGCTCTCTGTGAACTTTTACCTCCCGACTGCGCATTCTTCAGCATCCCTCGGACAACTGGCCGTGGGGGCGGCATAGCGACTGTTTACAAAAATAAATTAATCTGTAAACAACTCACTCCGACATCGTCTTACTCCAGCTTTGAAGTTGATGTGTTTGAACTTGGCCCGTCTCTCCCAGTGCTATGCGCTATTATCTACAGACCACCAAAATACAGCAAAGACTTCTTGGGAGACTTTTCTGATTTCTTGGCTGAATTTATGCCAAATTATGATCGTGTTTTAATTCTTGGTGATTTTAATATTCATGTCTGCTGTCCCGATAAACCACTGAGCAAAGACTTTTTAAATATCATTGACTCTTTTAATCTTGTACAACATGTTGTTGGTCCCACTCAAGAGCATGGACACACTCTGGACTTAGTTATGACTCATGGTTTTCCTGTTGCAAACTTAGAGGTGTTTGATGCATCGTTTTCAGATTATATGCCGGTGGTCTTTGACTTTCTGCTTCCATGCCCTGTTGTCAAAAAGCCGTGCGCTCCTGCTCAGCGGGACCGTGTCGTTACGTCCTCCTCTGCTTCTCAGTTCTCCGCTTTATTCTGCCAAACTTCCGCTGCTGATCCTTGTACCGCAGACATAGACGCACTCTTTTCTTGTTTTAATTCTAAATGCCTGTCTATTTTAGACTCTGTGGCGCCGGTGAAAACTAGACACGCAAAACCTAGTGCTGAGCCCTGGCTGAATGACGTCACACGCGCAGCCAGGCGTGAATGTAGAAAAGCGGAGAGAAAGTGGAAAAAGGACATGCTACAGGTGTCTTTCCAAATTTTGAAAGATAGCTGGCACAATTATCAGAAAACTGTAAAAACTGAAAGAAATAAGTATTTCTCTGACATTATTGCTTCCAACTGTAACAATCCCCGCGTTCTGTTTAAAAACATCAACAATGTTATCAATGCCCCTAAAACAGCCAGCTTGGAAGCTTCAGATGAATTATGTGAGTCTTTTTTGCACTTTTTTATTAGCAAGGTTGAGAGCACCAGAGCCCTCATACAACCCCCTCTATCTAACCCAACAAACCTGATCATCCCCCCATGCTGTATTAGACCAATTTGAGCCTGTTGATCTGCCTCTGTTAATGAGCATTGTTGATCATATGAAGCCCTCTGGGTCCCCTAAGGATCTCCTTCCACCTTCCAAGAGGTTTTTCCAACAATAGCTCCAGATGTGCTCAATATTATAAACAGCAGCTTAATAAATGGTATGGTCCCTGATGCTTTTAAGCATGCTGTGGTGCAGCCTTTAATCAAGAAGCCTGGTCTTGACATGTGTGTCCTCTCAAATTTTAGGCCAATTTCAAAACTCCCTTTTATCTCAAAGATTTTAGAAAAAGTTGTTTTTAGTCAGTTGAATGTGTTTTTAGACGAACAGAAAATCTTTGAGGTGTTTCAGTCAGGTTTTAAAACTCAACACAGCACAGAAACTGCACTATTGAAGGTTTTTAATGATATTCTCTTAGCCACAGACTCTGGCCACCGTGTCATCCTGGTCCTGCTCGACCTCACTGCGGCTTTCGACACAGTGGACCATGACATCCTCCTGTCTCGATTGAAAGACTGTGTGGGAATCCAGGGCAGTGCGTTACAATGGTTTAGGTCATACCTGACAGGGAGAAGTTTTAATGTCCTTGTGGGGTCTACCGAATCCTCTGCTGCCCCTCTCACCTGTGGAGTGGCCCAAGGCTCTATTCTGGCCCCACTCCTCTTCTCCCTATACCTCCTTCCTCTCGGTTCCATCCTCTGTAAACATGGTATCTCTTTCCATTTTTATGCGGATGATACACAAATCTAGATGCCCTTAAAGCAAAACCAACCTCATTCTGTTCAACAACTCTTAGCCTGTGTTGAGGAAATTAAATCCTGGCTGTCCGCAAATCTGCTACATTTTAATGACTCTAAGACAGAGGTCATACTGTTTGGACCCAGTGATGCCTCCGCTGCTGATGTAGATCTGGGTGCCCTGACACAATATCAAAGGTCCACAGTGACAAATCTTGGTGTAAAATTGGACTCCAATCTGAAACTTGATGCTCAGGTCAGTGCAGCTGTCAAAGCGAGCTTTTTTCAATTGAGGCAACTAGCCAAAACCAAACATTTCCTTTCTCTGCATCATTTTGAGATTTTAATTCATGCTTTTATTACGAATCGCTTAGATTACTGCAATGCACTTTATTATGGGCTCAGCCAGGCTTCACTTACACGACTACAACTGGTACAAAATGCTACTGCACGGCTTTTAACTGGGACTAAGAAACGAGAGCACGTTACTCCGATTTTAAAGTCATTGCACTGGCTCCCGATTCGCTTTCGCATTGATTTTAAAATTCTCTTATTTGTTTTTAAATCTCTTCATGGTCTCGCCCCTCAATACATGTCTGACATGCTCCAGCCCCACTGCCCGGCCCGCTCTCTAAGGTCAGCTGACCAGTCTCTCCTGGTTGTCCCAAGAACACAGAGAAAGCTCAGGGGGGACCGCTCCTTCTCTGTTGCAGGTCCAAAACTATGGAACAAACTACCTTTGCACCTTAGACAGATTGATTCTTTTATGGTTTTTAAGTCATCCTTAAAAACACATCTTTTTACTCTGGCTTTTAACTCTGTCTGAATTGTTGACTTTTACTTGTTTTATTGTTCTTACCTCTGACTGGTGTTTTTTATTGTGTGGTTTTATATTTCTATGCATCACTATTTTTATTAGCCTTACACCTCATAGGCTGTGTACAGCACTTTGGCTGACCCTGTTGTTTTTAAAAAGTGCTATATAAATAAAGATGGATTGGATTGGATTGGATAATAGGTGGGGATTTTAACCTGGTACTTAACCCAGAACTCACAGGTTTACAGCTGTCTAGATTTTCCAAACAGAATCAAGAAGCTTTTAGAAATACTGTAATTGTACCAATCATTGCAAGTCCTCAGACATTGACTGTTGTCATGGTAAATTTGGGACCGATAAGACATTGTATGACTCAGTTATTAAAACTTTTTCTTTTCTTTTTTTTTAAAAAAAAAAAAAAAAACTTTCTATGTCATTAAAATTCTATGTCATCTAAATGTCATTTGAAATTTTTATTAAAAAATTAGGCCAACTTAACACCCAACATACCTTAAGAAAACACTGATGGAGTTTGGAGATCAACAGATGACATCTCTAGGATGTGTTTGTCCAATTGCCGGAAAGGTGGCACAGTGGGTAGCACTATGGCATTCCAGAAGTTTGTCGGTTCGAGGCTCACCGGTGAACTTCCTGAAGGAGTTTGCATGTTCTCCCGGTGCTTGCGTGGGTTTCCTCCAGGTACTCCGGTTTCCCCCAGAATCCCAAAAACATGCGATTAGGTTAATTGAATAATCTATATTCCCCTTAGGTGTGAATGTTGCCCTGCGACTTCTGCTCATGAAACTCTGCACCTATTCCGCCTCGTATGTCACAGGAAGTCCATCCACCTCCTTTTAAAACCTTTTAAAGGAAATAAAGACTTTAGAACTTTCATCATTGAGCAAATGGGAGTGGTTTAAATTTAAAATAAAAGAACTTGCTATTATTAGGTCCCGCAAAATAATCGCTAATAGAAAAAATAAAACATCAGAAATTAATAAAGGATATCAATAATTTATGTCAAACCCCAAACTCCAAGCTTTCATTCGATCTAGAGCCCCTTGGATTGAAGAAAAAAAGCTCTTATTTCTAAACATAGACAAAAAAGAAAATTAATATACTTATGATAAATAATAGTCTTATTAACAAAGTAAATTAAAGTAAATGAAGAAATACAGTATTTCCATAGCAACCTCTACCAATCAAAATTTTCCATTGATGATTGTCAAGTGTTTTTTTGATAAAATCATTCAGTTTAGGGAAATAATTGATGACACATACAGGATACACTTAGAGAACGAGCTTAGAATTGAAGAGTTAGATGTAGCAATTAAAAAATGCCATTAGGAAAGTCTCCAGGCCCTGACGGTTTAACCGTAGAATTCTACATCCTCTTCTGGGCTGAAATTAAAGAACTATTGTTCAGTCTTTCTAGAATGCATAAAAAATGACCAAATGTCTCCCACCATGAAGAGGGGCATTATCACACTTATTCTTAAACCAAACAAAGACAGCCTGTTTATTTCATAAACAGGTGTTGCTTTATTTGAAAATGATTTTCACTCACAATTTTTATCCTCAAAACTCGATTTTATGGAATAACAGAGCCTTTACAAACAATAGAAAACAATATTTTAAAAAGATTGGTTTGATAAGGGCATTATATTTGTAACTGATCTTATGAACCCAAAGGGGGTTTTTCTAGACTCCAAAGAATTTAATCACAAATTCTACAATTTATCCCCTGAAATTGTTAAAAAGGGTTTCTCTAAAATCCTTAAATGGCCAGTGTTACCTAAAGTTAGAGAAACTCACTTCAAAATCCTGAACAAAACTTATCCTGTCACTGAATTTCTTAAAAAAACGATTCAAATTTGAAGTTGATCCGTGTATTTTAAAACGAAACAGAGAAAACCCTTGAGCACTTATTTTTCTATTGCTCTGTTTCTGCAAATTTGACGAACACATCCTAGAGATGTCATCTGTTCATCTCCAAACTCAAAATCAGTCTTTTCTTAAGGTATGTTGGGTGTTAAATTGGCCACATTTTTTTTCTAATAATTTAAAATGACATTTTTTGACTTTGTTAAACTATGTACGTTTGCGGCCATCGAAAGTCGAAATTTTGGCATAAATAGAATGTTGTTTTTGAAAAAAAGAAAGAAAGAAAAAGTTTTAATAACTGAGTCATACAATGTCTTATCGGTCCCAAATTTACTATGAGAACAGTCAATGTCTGAGGACTTGCAATGATTGGTACAATTTCAGTATTTATAAAAGCTTCTTGACTCTGTTTGGAAAATCTAGACATAATCTTAAAATCACACCGAGTTAAAATTCTGTCTAGGTTAACTCTTTCTCCATGGCATCAAAATATTGAAATCTTTCGTGCTCAATCTTTTTTTATGTTATTTTAACACATTTTAAACCAGACTAGTTAAAAAATAATAAAGAGAACTAACCAAAAATACCAAGAGCCAATAAGAAAATATAGTTCCCTTTCGAAACTGTACAAATGCATTAGGCTTTAGTTTAAACAACTTGTAAATGCCCCCAAGTGTATGATCCTAGAACTTTATATTTGATTAACGGACAATACGAGGTTAAAGTTTTGGAAGAAAACACTGACAGCAAAAGCATGTAAAACGGTCAAATAAACATAAAGACAAGGTGAAAGTCGTTAAAGTTGAAAAGAATGTTAACATAGAGTTAATAGAATCAGTTGAAAGTGGCAACAAGGTGTGTTATTGTGGATAATTCTTCCATGATCACATTTTCTTTCTGTGTGGAGTCATGCTATGTTTTGTAGTTCTTACATAAAAGACCAGTAGAGGGCAACCTGACGCTGTGGTGATTGGGATTTTACTAGAATAGAGACGTGTCGAAGAAGATATATAGAAAGAACCAGAAGAGTGTGTAACAGTAGCGTTGAAGTGTTGTTCCACAAATAAAATACAGTAACTGATGTAAAGTGTCAAGAGAAAACTTATATGAAGATGCAACAGTTATATTTAAATGTTCATGTTTATTGATTCATATGTATTGGATTATGATCTGCACGGAACGAAATTAAAGGGGTCACAAACCATCAGTTATCAACTCTTTCGATTGGGGATATATATATACAATATATGTATACTATTTATGCAATGCTGGAGCTACAGAAAGAGATTGACCGCCCCGTCGCCCTTCTGCACTGTTTCCATGGATACGCTGCTGCAACAGTAATCACCAGCAGATGGCAGAAGTTAGTAGAGGAGTTAAAAACAAAAGTAAAATCTACACTGAAATGGAGGAGTCATCAGCCTCAGCAGCTAGTTCAAAAGATACCAATGAACAAATTGCTGATCTACAACGAGAAATAGAAGAATTAACAGATCTGCTTCAAAAGTAAAACAAAAAGGAAGGGTAAGACAAGTCAAGAGCAGTTCAGATGTAGTACGTCTCTCTGAAAGAATAAAAACACAAACACAAAAAATGCTTGAGTACCAAAAGGAAGAAGCAGACAATAAAGAAAGAAAACGTCACGTGAACAGTGGAGAATTCCAGAGAGACGAGAGAAAGTCTGAATTAAAGCTGTCCCCATGTGCAGACAATATAGAGAGAGGAAAGGATAATGTCAAGAAAATGAGACGAGAGGCTATGTAGCACCTTCAACTGATATACGGAGAAATGTTGATGCATGTGAAGCAGTGACATCTTGAAAAACATCTTTGAAAGATTGACCAACATTGATGGAGACTTTGATGAAGAACGTGAAAGAGGTCATCTGTGTGAACTTCTAGGCCGTGATTATACACTCTCCATATACGGCTCCACTGCAGCCGAGCGCTTCTCGTTCCTCATCATCATACCTAACATGAAAACGAGCTGATTTACAGAGAAAGAAGTGGAATGTGAGATAGCTCAAGAGGAGAGAAAACAAAGAGAAAAGATAAAGGCTCTGTGGGAACAGAACAAGAAGGAAATAGAAATCCAGAGAGGTGAACTAGAACGTTTACAAGGTGAAAGGTGATGTTAAAGCAGCATGTGTTACACTGGAGGTCAATGAAAGAGAGAAAACACAATTGAGAGCTCGACCAATTAGAAGTAAGCAGATGAGCCTGAATCCAGCACCTCAGCCCGCTGTACCACCTCCATCAAACTCAGCCATGTAGTCAAAATGAAAACCAAAAACTGTTGTAAAAACTGCCAGAATGGAAGGCTGCCAGGTGGAATCACAATGTCACAAAAACCTTGATGGAAGACAAAGAATTAATTTCCCAGTTTCCCACCCCCTCTCTGGGGGTGCCGTCGGTCTCCGTGGGAGTGGGGAGGGTCTGACTCTGCAGTCCGGGCCCCTGGTTGCTTCCACCTGCGGGGTTGGACTGGCCCATCGGGTAGCTCCTGGCTGTTAGTAGGGCTCACATCGCACCTGGGTCACAGAAGACTAGAGATGATACATGGGACGTTGGTCTGCTGCTTGTGGTTTGGGTTTCCTGTCCTCATCCTTTTCCAATCCCTTATCCCCTCCCCCTTTCCGTTTAACACCATCTTTCCTGACGCAATTAATGTAGACTGGTCAGTGGAAAAACAACAAATAAATAACTTCATCCATTCTCTGCTTCAATCCACACCAGGTGTTTATCAACTTTTTAAAATCTACTTATACTGTTGTTTCTGAGAGCCATTGCACGGATTAGTCCTTTTACTTGTAAAACGTGCTGCGAGATACGAAAGCCACCCTGGAACAGATTAATTTCGTATCTTGAGGTACTACTGTATTAGATTGTTTTTAGGGAAATTATTTTTGTTTTTTTAGTTCATATGAGTAAAAATAACAAATCATTTGGTGGGAGTGTAAACGACTCCAAGCATTTGATCCTAGGATAGACTTTTATTTTGACACATGTTGGGAATCAGAATTTTATTTGTGATAAACGGACAATACAAGGTTAAAGTTTTGAAAGAAAACACTGAAAACTGTAAAATAAGCATAAAAACAAGGTAAAAGTCATTAAAGTCGAAAGGAAGGTTAATATAAAGTTCATAGCGTCAGTTGAAAACGGTAACAAGTTGTGTTATATTTAAATGTTCATATTTATAGAGTCATATGCTAATGAAGAATATTGTGTAAGAGTCATAACGTCACGGTTATATATATTTAACTAGAATATGCATTTCCTAGCGGAAAATGCGTGTGAATGCAGAGAGCTGAAAAATCAAAGCAGGCTGAAAGTATCTGAAAATATCTAAAGTTGAAAAGTGAAGCTGAAAGAGGAAATATTGGAAAGTTGAAAGTGTCAAAAGTTGAAAGGTGAAGATGAAAGGTTAAATATTATAAACTTGAAAACGTATATATTTGAAAGTGGAAGATGAAAGGTGAAACATTAGAAAGTTGAAAGTGTCAAAAGTTGAAAGCGGAATTTTAAAGGTGAAACATTAGAAAGTTGAAAGGTAAAGGTGAAAGTTGAAACAGAAACTTGAAAGTGTCAAAAGTTGAAAGGTGAAGCTGAAAAGTGTAACATGTAAAAGTTGAAAGTATAAGTTGAAAGTTGAAACACTGAAAAAATGTTAATGTTAAAATTGCTGAAGTAATCGTTATAGTTTAAATGCGTAAAAATTAAAAATGTATAGGTTGAAAATTTCAAAATTGCTGAAAGTTAAAGCTGAACAGAGAAACATTGAAAAGTTGCTGAAAGTTTATACCTGAATCTACTTCCTCACATATAATTTACTTTTATTCTATAGGTCTAGTTTGTACAGAGTCGACAGACAAATGTATAAAATTTACAAAACATTTTATATTTATTTTTCTCATTACAGACATGATCATATTACCAAACTTTCAAGACACAATGCAAATACTATACATTTACTGATTAGTTACAAATACAAATGTTATAAGTACATTTCTTTAAAGTGCTTTTCTTTTCAAATGATTGTTATATAAATTTATGTATGTATATTAAAAGTGAAAAATAGGTATATCCCATTTACATTTCAATTATATTATTATTACTGAAAAAATATCACAATAAGATAAATATAGTGTGCTACAATTTTCAATTTTGTTCACAGTGTATGTGTCAAATGTAATGGTAAATCTGTCAAAGCCCAATAATTGATTTGTTTCATCTTGTATGTTGAAAAGTATTCTATTGACCTAATCATCATCCCAATGTTTTTCAAAGACAACATTCTGAACTTTTTAGTGTCGTATTAGGTCTTTTAAGTTAAAGTGTAGCTAAGTGTAGTCACATGATTCTTTTACTGGATAGAGTGAGACCGTTTTACTAGTTGTTTGATAATAACAATGTTTATTTTTATCTTATAAAGATTTGTCACATCATGGTTAGTCTTGGACTAATATTCCCATTATCCAGATATCTAAGCACCAGTAGTTCAGAGTCATTTGATTTAAGATTAGAATGGGAACATATTCAAGTCATTATGTGAGACAAATCTGAGCTTCAGAGGTTTTCTGAAAGCTGCTCTGAAATGGAGATCACATAAACAGAATGGTGACAAATGCTTGGGTTTAGATTAGTCCAAAGCTAAGTTCTCAGATGTGCAAACCCCTCATCCTTCAACCAGCTGATGCTCCAAATTAATGATTGTTTAAAAATTCTGCCCTCATAATTAATTATTCACTCTAAAGTGAGCAACTGAATGAACTGTTTTTCAAATCATTTAACCAATTTGAGGAAAAAGGCATGTCATGAAAATGAATGAAAAGATAAATCATAGAATAAACAAATAAAAAAAAATGTCCTAGAATGCAAAACAAAGATAATGAAAATAAGATTTGTTGTCATAACAATTCTATTGATGATTGATGTCCAAAAGATTTCCTGCTGGATCGTGCTGAGGGTTCACTGTACTGAACAGAGGGTATGTGAAGGGAGCGTTATTAACTCATCCTGAAAAGACACAAAAATTATGTATTAATGGAATAAAACAAACAAATCAGTTGAAAGAAACAAAGAATTACCTTAAAGAAGTGGAAGGCAGGAATCCTCCAGTGTCCTGTGAATCCAGTGTCAGTTTACAAAGTTGAGTTTTTTGCAGTATTCAGGGTATTTACTGGGAAATTGACACCACGGTGATTAAAGGCACTATAATACATAAATGATGATATGTGATAACATAAAAACTGTACCCCATGGTTTATTCTGTAGACATATGGACACTGGCAGGAGATCATATGTCCAGCAGACTGCAGGTTGTTGTCTTACAGTTTCTTGTAGTTTTTGAATAATCGCAGAAACAGGAAGTCTCTGTGTGATCCAGGTGGGTCTGTGTTTGTGCCTGCAGCATCTGATCAGTTGTAGCATGATGTCCAGGTGGAACTGAGCTGATTATTGTTAGTCCAGACAGGGATAATGATGGTATAGATTGAACAACTACAAAAACAATGCTATAAAGTGCTAAAAACAGTGAAACCAGTTATAACATTAACTAAAAAATGGGATGGGATAAAATGTGAGCATCAGCTGGTAAGAATCAGAAAGTATGTGTTCAATAAAGAACACATACTTTCTGATAAATTTAGGAGGTGCCAAAGTTGTTTAGTTTTGTCTTGAATAATGCATAGGCCAAATTTGATAAATCGATTTATAAATATAGAATAATACAATATCAAATACGGTTAAGAACATTTTCTGACGAATAAAATTATTGACAATAACTGTAAATTATTGTCAATAATTTTATCAATATAATCAATATAAATTTAAAATAAATAACATTAAAATAAAAATATGAGGCACAGAAGAGTATAAGTCCAGAGGAGTATGAGTGCTGAAGAGTATGGGGTCCAGCCGAAAATGAATTCAGAAGAGTATGAAGTCCCGAGGAATATGAATGCTGAAAAGTATGAGGTCCAAAAGAATATGAGGCCCAGAGTCCCACAAAACCCAACAAATTATTACCTGCTAGAAGACTGTAAACCCTCTTGTGCAAACTGCAGCAGATTTTCATACCTCTATAGTGCTGAGAGTAGCAAGGTTAAAACAGAATGTTTAAAAGCATAATAGTAAAGACTCTATTCTTTTTTTGCTCTGGTATACTTTTTAAAATTGACAGATTAATCAAGTCAGACAAATGTATTTATATAGTGCTTTTAGGCAGACACTCCAAAGCAGCTTCACAGAAGGAGGAGCCTATTGCATATTAATTCTGATATATCTTTTGTGGGACAAAGAGGCTTAGAGAAAGTTATGAGTCTATTATTGAAACTAATAAGCTAATATTTGTGTGAACCAGATAATCTTAAACACAATCTTAAAAATTAGGTCCAGAAGAGTTTTTTTTCATAGTAAACAAAGACTTTGATTGTAGGCACAGCTTAAAACACGATCTTACCTCTGTATTACCTGCAGAGAGATGACAGTACACAGTAGACTGGATTGTGGTAACTGTAGTATGTTTTCATGACTCCACAGTGCAGACAGTGTTGAGGTCGAGAGATGAAGATGAGGTCCAGCAGTGTATTCTTCTCTGTGGTTGCAGCAGTGATGACTTGAGCATATCCCTTAGACATGAACGGATCCAGTATTGGTTTGCTTGCACCGGATGAAAGGTTCTCGTTGAAATCTCCACAGACAACAATGGGATGACAATCCACTATCTCCAGTGCATCCAGAAGGCTTCTCAGGTTGGACAGGAAAGATGTTACACTGTAGTCTGGAGGTCTGTAGACAGCAGCAATCAGTGCTTGAAAGGGGGTTTCAACTTTCAAAGCCACAAACTCAAGGTCAGTCACATTGTGGACATACTGTTTTTCACGAGCTTGAATGTGATCTTTGACGTAAATAGCAACTCCACCACCATCACGTTTAGCCAGTTGTGGGAAATTGGTGTAGGACACATGTCTGTTCCTTTTGAACAGGTTGTAACCCTGTAGATGGAGACTCTCAGCAACAAAGGATCCTTTGAGGTGAGTTTCGGTTAAGCACAAGACGTCAGCAAGACACAGCTCATGATGGCTCTTGATGTCACTGATAGGAGACGGCAGTCCTTCTGTGTTATGGTGAACAATGGTCAGAATGTTGGATGTGCTCAGTGTTCGAGTGAGTTGAAGAAGAGGCATCATATCTTCCATGCTGGCGTGTTTCATGTTTTCCAGAGCTGCAGTGATTTCTGTATTTGCATATATTTTACGATCATTCATGTCCAGTAGATGCAGCCCCCTGAGAGAGGTCACTCTGCTGAGAGCTACGTAAGCCATGCCAGGTTCAAAGATGTGCTTCAGTGAGACCACCGCTGAGTGTGTTGTCATACCTTGAACCTTGTGAATTGTACAAGCAAAGGCCAGTTTAATGGGAAACTGTCTGCAAATCACTCCTTTCTGTTTCAGATTCTCCTCTGCTCTCTCTATGTACACCAGATCAGATGGATTTCCTGGTTCTCTGTCGTGATGATTCTGTCCAGATGTTTCATTATCCATCCTGAGACCAAGCTTGGTGACATATGCAGATCCATTTTGTTCAGAGGTCAAAATTCTGAGTAATGTAGCGAATGAACCATTGACTAAACCCTGAGAAATGTCCAGATTTCTAGTGAGCATGACGCGAGCTCCCTCTGCAACGTGTAGTGTGTCTGGTAATTCATTACTGGTTCCTTTAAAAGGTGTTGGTTGTTTGGTCATTCTTCCAGTTCGAGGATCCTTTTTATAATCATCAGCATCAACATTCATTGGATGAGAAAACAGTTGAGTTAATGTTGAAGAGTTGTGAGCATCCACCCGTTTATTGGTCGCAAAAATGTGCAGGACATCAGTTCGACAAAGTTGTGGTTCAGTGATGGTTTGTGACAGCAAAGCTCTGTCTGCGTCTGATAACTCATCTGATTTGCCCTTGACTCGGATCCGGTTCAGCATTTCTGCAAAAGCAACATCATCTTTCTGCCGCATGATCTCCGTTAGAGTGATCATCTGAAAGTGTTCCTGCCACAGGTCGATCTCACACGGGTCATAAACGCACAGAGGTTTAGATTGTCGGACAGGAGGAAGCTGGAAGAAATCACCCACTGTTATCAGTGACATGCCTCCAAACGGTTTCTGGCTGCCTTTGATCTGTTTGAGTCTGACATCCACGTAAGCAAAAAGATTTTTAGAGACCATGGACACTTCATCAATTATCAGGATTTCAGCATTTATCAGCTCTGATCTCACTTCATCCAGTTGGTTTCCCAGGCCTTGAAACGGTGGCTTGAGGCTTCTGGGCAGCTTGAGCAGAGAGTGCAGTGTTGTGCCGGATATATTAAAGGCTGCCGTTCCAGTGAAAGCTGCTAACAGGACAGTAGGTCTGGATATGTCTGGCTCCTCAGCGTGTCTCTGCTGTTTCCTCAGTATTTTAGAAGCTTCTGAGTGGATGCATTTAATGAGATGTGACTTTCCTGTTCCAGCTCCACCATTGATGTAAAAGAAGAACTGATCTGGATTAAGGCCGCAAACTCGTTTAATGCACCAGTCTCTGACTGTATAAAACACACAGGCTTGTTTCTGGTTCAGATTCTGAAACAGTCGGCGTAGTACAGTGGGGTCAATAGCAGGTTGCTCTCTGATGGCTCTGGTTTCTGTTACAGCATTAGACTGACGATTAAAGTCTGGCACGTTTTCCTGTTCATTTTCAGGTACTGGCTCTCTGGCTTGAAGTTCTTCAATACACTCTAATCTCACTACTTCAGATTCAGGGGCCAGGTTACACCATTCGTCGATCACACCTCTGTTCTGGTCGTACTGCTCAACAGCTTCCTCAATCTCTTCACTGTTTTTCTCATATTTGTCCTTGTTTTCTTTGACAATTACTCTGACACTCTCAGAATGGTCAGATCCTCGTAGCTGTACCCAGCCGCTCTCATAAAAGGATTCATATGTGGGTAAAGAAAGCCTTTTCAGTTCCAGCTCTGATCGGAAAGGAAGGTAAAGCTTAAGCAATGTGCCGTAAAATTTCTCAGAGTCTTTCTGCTGTGAGCAGCGGTGAAATCTGATGATGGCAGGCTTGTCATGTTTTCTCCTCTGAATAAATCCCATCTCATTCAGCAAGGGAAGGACATCTTTACGCTGAGTCTCTTTGCCGTAGACAAATCGACAAGTAGCTGCAAAATCGGCCAAACACATCAACTCAAACTCTGGAGTTTCGGGTCTGCATTTGTATTTGTCCATGAGTGATGTCATCCATACATTTGCACATTCTGGTGTTGTGTTCTCCAGGTATGAAAGGGGACGGCTCATTTTTAATGCATTGTCATCTGTTGGTATGAATACAACGCCACGAGAACACTTCTTCATGTTGATGCCACATGCACGAGTCACACACTCCTGAGCGCTGATCTCTCTCTTTTTGGAATATGCCTGCATGACGGCCCTCATTTCATCACATTCGTTTACGTTTTCTCTGTCCGAGTTCTGAATGACTGTTTTGAGGTATTCAGATAGTCCCGCCTCTTTCTTCGTTATATAAGAAGTTAAGTACATCACGCATGAAAAAGCGTTCAGAATATAACTTACATCGATATTCGCATCCCATGCTTCCAGCAGATGAGGATTATAGCCATTTACCCAGCACTCCTTAGGGTCGCGTTTCAGAATGATGGCGCTGGATTTGTTCATCATGTTGAGACATCGTTCATAATCACTCAGCGTTAAACCACATTGATCCAGAAGCTGCTGCAAACTGAGAGAAGCTGTTTCAGGTTCCATTAGCAACATGTTCAGTGGTCTGAGCTTTTTCTTGGCTTCTTCAACATTAACCTCCTCACCAGGTCTCGTAATCATGGTCTTTCTGCTCGGTGGTTTAGGAAATCCAAATCTACATCCAGAGCCGGGGCTTTTGAAACATGTTCTTGAGTGTTGTTTACTGTGCATTTGAACTTCCTTCACTTTCTTGTGTAATTCAGGTTGTTTATGGGGGTCAGGAAGCTGAGCTGTGATGTATTTAGAGACAAAATCACAGATAATTTGATCAGGATCTTCCTCAAACACAGGTGCACCTTCTACCCAGATGAGACAGTGTATGTGTGGGCTTCCCCTGTGCTGAAATTCCACTCTGTAGAAGTAGTCCATGACTTTACCCAGAGGTTGTGCTGGAGATAAGATCAAATCTCTGAATAAAGCTTCAACACGCTTATCAAACATACGCATCGTTGTCACTGGATTACTCCGTAATATGTCACACTTTGCTGCCCAGTCCAGATCCTCAAAGTCAACTTCTTCACCTTGCTGAGTTTTTATTGCCTCGATGACTTCAGGCCAACGCATTTCTGCTGCTGAGAACGTACAGAAGAATGTAGGAGTTCCCAGTTGTCTGATCATGGCCAAAAGATCTCTGGTTGTTTTCTCCCAGTAAGCTGGTGTTCCTCTCAGTGGCTGCATGAATCTCACTGCATCTCTATTCCTCACCAGTTTCTCAACCTCACGTTTATCTTGTAACATTTGTGACGTTATTCTCCTTCCATCTCTGGTCACTGGTTTTCCTTTACGTAACTGGATAGTCATGCTGGAAGTGGCTAAGTGTATTTCAGTCACAAACTGAGCAAAGAACAAGTAATTTGTGTCTCTGGCAAAGCGTTCATCAATACAGAAAAGCCTTGATTTGAAATAACTACTAGGTGTTAATTTAATGCGTCTCTGTTCATCAAGTGTGTTTAGACCAGTAGGGAACTGCACCGGGAATGCCATCGCCTCCAGTTTAGGTGTTTGGAAAAAGCTGACTGGACTGTTTCTTTCAGCAGGAGCAACAGAGTAGATTCCTTCACTAAAACATAATATTTCCTCTGCAACATCAGGTGGCTGAAGACATGAATCGAGAGCAAAACCTCCATTGGGCATATCACCTTCCTGTTCTGCATCATCTCTCTGTTCCTCAGGGTTAACATCATCTTGTAGCATGTCACAGTTTTGCTGTTCATGTTCAGGATTGTTCTGCATCTCTTGTAATGCATTTTGTTCGAATCTGTCTATCTCCATGAGATCATCTTCTCCATATTCATCATCATCATCACTATCATCATCCTCATCCTCATCTGGAAGTGTTGGGTCACATAACTCAGCCTCATCTCTGATACTCACATCCTCATACTGTGGGTGGATCTGTTTGAGTTTATGCAGAGCCTGTATAAGTTTTGACCAGGTTACAGTCTGGAACAGCTGATGACCTCTGTAACTCAATCGTCTCTTCAGTTTCACTCTCAAAACCTGTGAGTCACTTCTCAATCTGGGCAGAGCATTCACGGTTTCCTGGATCTCACTTGGTACACAGACTATATTTCCACAGATTTGTTGTTGTCTTCCTTTTGGCAACGGGATTATTTTTCCAAATGCAATGACTTTTGAAACTAGATGTCTCTCCAGAATATTTAGATTGGACAGTTCAGGTGGAATTTCTACAAGTTCCAGATTGTTGGTCATAGCAAGAGGTGGCATGGCTCCATTTTTCAGGTAACTGTGGCAGGTGTGACAGATCCACTCTTTCTTTCTCTCCGCTGGAGCTTTGCACTGGTTTCTGCAGTGATCATCACAATAATGAACATATTTACCTGACAGACATGATTCAACCACCTCTCGTTTTTTAACGTAACATGATCTCTTACACAGCCGTACTTGGTTTGGAAATGAAGCCTTATGGCACACAGTGCACACATGGGTTGGACCAGCTTTTATATTTAATCTGAAAACAGATATGGCCTGTCGCATCAAAGGGTTGTCAGTCTGGTGCAACTGCCTGTTCATCTTACTGTATTTCCTTTTTATTTTCATTGCACATCTTATTTTGCACATAGTCCGATAGTTAACATTATGCTCATATCTCTTTCTCATTATTTGTTTCATGAGCTGCCTGTGTTGAATTCTGAATTGTTTGTCATGTGCATATCGCTGAGTAATATAAGATAGCTGTCTCCGTCTGTAATCAGCATCAATACTATAACGCATTGTTACATACTTCTTTTGTTTACATCTGAAGTCAATATCACTTCTGTAACGCTCAATTACGTAATGTTTCTGCTTGCTCTTGAAGTCAGTATCACTTCTGTAACGCTCATTTACATAATGTTTCCGCTTGTTCTTGAAGTCAGTATCACTTCTGTAACGCTCAGATACATAATGTTTGTGTTTGTTCTTGAAGTCAGTATCATTTCTGTAACGCTCAGTAATGTAATGTTTCTTTTTGTTCTTGAAGTTAGCATCACTTCTGTAGCGCTCAATATTGTATTGTTTTTGCCTTTGCCTCATGTCAACATTATTTCTATAATTTACTTTTATATAACTTTTTTTTCTCTCTCTATATTCAGCATTTTTCTGATATTTTCTGGTTGACTTACAATTTTTTTTTCCTCCTTTTCTTTCATTTTTTCCTTGTTGAGTTTCTTTTGAGAGCATTATTCTGTTCTTAAATCTTTTCCTTTGCTGCTTATTCAGTTTTGACAATTTACATAAGACACTGGATAAATCAGGTGTTGCATTTTTATCTGCAGTAGATATATTTGACTCACTTTCAGAACGAGATGGCAGAAAAATCGAACTGAAATCATTTGATGGTTGAGAACGTGTTCGGGCATCAGCGACTGTGGAATGGGGCTCTTGTTGATTAACTGGTGCAGAAACCATATTAGCGTAGACAGATTGTGGTTTGTCCTGAAACTGGATGAAATGATATGAAGAAAATGAATTTGATTCTTCAACACTGTCGTGTAAACCAACGGGTGCAGCAGGGCGAGATGTAGATCTGGATTCATCGATCAGTTCGACGGCGTTTACACTCACAAAAGCAACAGGTTTCAGTTCATAGTTACACGATGACTGTGTTCCTAATATCTTGTGACACTGTTGGAGTCTATCAATCAAATCACTGAGACGTGTGAAAGTTACCATTACAGCAGTTCCAGATGTTTGTGAGATCGCTGATAGAGGCAATGCGTTTTCTCTTCTCGCGTGTGGATCAAACAATCCGTATCTGCCCGATCTGGTTCTGAATACAGCGATGCATAATCCAGACATTATTAATAATGCATACTGCACATCGGATAATAAACAGCTCAAACCTGCTTCCAGATCGAGAAAGTAATCAACAGTTCCAGGTAACGGGTCTCCAAGTGTGCCATATCGGGAAAGATGCGATTGGTCAACAGTTAATGTGTTCGTGCGCGCCTCTGCGTGGCCCGGAAGCTCGTCTGTAGACAAATGGATGCTTGTAGGAAAGCGTTTTCTGGCCTCTTTATACATCTCATTACCTTTATCCAGAACAAGGTCAAGGTCTGCACCGGTGATGTTTTCGTGCTCGTAAAGGAAGGCAAGGAACGTGAGGGAGTTACAGGTGCACTGATGGTTTCTATAGTTACCGTATTTCTGGGCTGCTTGGCTGCGGGAGGCACAGACGCGTGTTTCAGGAGATTGGTCCGCTGGAGTTGAGAAGTCTGACCCGAAAACTTTGCGACAGCCACTCTTCACCAAACTATTATCTGAAACCGCGGGTACACGGAGAGATGGTGGAGACTCCTGGACGCATTCAGCAAGGGATGGATCAGACGCGGGTACCTGGGCATCAGTCTCAAGGCGTTCGGTTGGGTCACGTGTTACGGAACATTGCAAACCTGAAGTTCTCTGCCAGCGGAGCTTCGCAGCTTCTGATCTCTTACCCTTCCTTGGCATTGTAGATTTACTTTAAAATCACAACTGGTAAACAATGTTTAAATGGCAAGTAGTTCGTTATAATAACTACTTTGAGATTTAGCACAAATAATTATTACAATACACGTTACAAAATATATTTTTACAAAGTAACAAGCACAATCCCTTATTTGCAAATTACTTAACTATGCTGTGTAAATAATAAACTATTAGAAATGGTTTTAGTTTATATTTTATAAAATCAGTTTATATTTTAACTGTTTGACAACACCACAATGTTATTATTGTAAGATTAAAGTTTAAAGATTAAAAGTAATATGAGTTAATATTCAACACAGTAATGAATAAATATATGAGACGCGTGTGTGTGTGCTCTTCGTAGCAGAAGTCAAGCACTGGATCACAGAATCGGGAACTCTGGGTCAGCACAGGAAACAGCCACTCCACAATAATCCACTCCTTTCTCACTGATGTCTGTTTTTTATTAGAGCTCAGAACAGTTAAACACAGACAGGAACTTTACAAGAATAACTGTGTATCAAAGATATATAATGACAAACAAACCTGAATACAAACCAAAAGACTGGAATAATCGGCAGGAACAATTGTCAGGAACAGTTAAGAGTGCTCAGATTCTATCAATGTGTGTGCAAACTTTATCTTTACTCAATATAAAGATGAGCACTTCTAAGTAAAACTTACAACTCTATCAACTTTGCCAAACAGCTAGTTTATGTCAAATAAATGTTTCAATGTGATGTTTGTATTAACTTTGTGGCAAAGTATTCCTCTTGGTCAAATTTGTAATTTGTTCAAATGAAAATGCAGAATTTCTATGTGTATGCAATGAGTAAAATGGAATGGTACAATGTGAAATGTGATTATAGTGTTATAAAGTGTAATAATTTGATTAGCAGTTAAAGTGATTACGTGCAAGATAGAGACAGAGAGAGAGAGCGGGTGAGAGCAGAGAAACTCTCAGGGCCAATAATACAGATAGACCAGGCACTTTCAACCTGAGGCGTTCAAATAGTAGGCGTTCAAATAGTAGTCAAAAAAAAAAAAAAAAAAATAGTAGTTCAATAATAGTGTTCCAAAATCAGATAGAATATTAGGTTCGATAGATTAGAGGGATAGCAAGGTAGAATAGGCCAAAATGAGACAGAGCGGTAGGGACAGGAACGATAGAGAGCCTGGGACAGTGGCAGGCTTAGAGTTAGAGAGGTGTTGGACAGCAGGGTACCTGTAACACACAAACAGAAACAAATCAGAACGTTGTTCCAATATAACAAAATCTAATCATGTTCCACTTCAAATGTTACTGAACAGCCCTGCTGAATATATCATAAGAACAGCATTAAAACGTTTGTCATCCGTTTAGCAAAACCAATCAATTAATGATGTTGACTTTATATTTTAAATACCAATATTAACTATGTGGTTAGCCTTTCAGTTAGAAGAAGTTTTTGCTGTGTTTGCAAGGGTTTCCTCCGGGTACTCCGATTTCCCCCACAATCCCCAAAACATGCATTAGGTTAATTGATTAAATTCCCCTTGGGTATGAATGTGTGTTGCCCTGTGATGGACTGGCAATTTGTCTAGGGTGTACCCCGGGCTCTTGCCTGAAATGCGCTGAAAATTGCCACCAGCAGACCCCCATGACACCAAAAGGGAACATGAAGGAATAAATAATAATCTGCAGGATGACTAAAGATCAATTGACAAAGAGTTGACTGAGTACATTTATTAGATACTATGTTTTAGCTAGCACTGTTCTTTTTTCAATCATCATCAATTGTGCTTTGGCTTCATTACCACATTTTGGAAACTATACATTAATAGCAATGTTTATTTCCACATATCCTTCTGAATGTGACTATATTGGTACTACACATGGAAATTGCTTGCTCCAATACAAGCAAAGCCTTTCAAAGCTGTCATTTCTCCCAAACAAAATAAAGCATGGATTACAACTGAGTCTGGTTTAAGCAAGGTTAATTTTGATTTGTGGGCTAGCTGCCCTTTTCGATAGATGAATCTCCATTTAACCGCAAGTAACCGAATAGTAATTACATATTTATGGATTCAATCCTGTGTATTTGTAGATCTAGTTCTGTAGATGAAAATAGTCCAGAACACACATTTAATTTTTGCACTATAGATCAATGTTTAATAAATAAATTACATGTGCAAAAAAAAACTGTCAAATACAAAGTGGATTTTCACTCACAGTATCTTGCTTAAACCCCTGGTTAACACCTACATCATTACGAACTGATAATCCCTGTATGAACTTACTGTCTAGGATCCAGAATGTCGCAGACACTTTGAGTACTGTACACCGAGAAGAGTAGAGGAGAAGAAAAAAAAAAGTACAGATTAGTTTTTAAATTCAGACATTTATATGAATGTGTGAGTGAATGTTGCCCCGCGATGGACTGGTAACCTGTCTAGGGTGTACCCCCACCTCTGGAACAAAATGTGCTAGAGAAGGGCACCAGCAAACCCCGAAAGGGAATAAGCGGGTTGGAAAATGAATGAATGAATGAATGAATGAATGAATGAATGAATGAATGTGTTTTATTGTGTAATTGTGTTTTTTCTCTTTTCAAAGAACTTGCAGTATGTTTGCTGTCTCTTGCCACCATATCAAATCTAACAGTCATTCAAATACTCACTTCGACAAAACTATTCCTGCTGAGACAGAGTACTATATTGGGTTGTACAATCATTATTAAAAGTACTGTTTTTATTCTGATACCAAATGTACAAATCAAATGATAACTTACCACTACTGCAATGCTGGAGTCATCAACAGGAAATGGTACACATCAGATGAAGGAAGTCATGGGAGTTCAAGGTGTTCAAAAAATGTTGGTATAAAAAAAGAAAAAGAAATAAGTTAAACACTGTTAGTACAAACCTTGAGGCTTCACAGTTATATATAGTATTGCTTAGTGTCTATAGTTATTTTCTCAGAATACATAATAGTGTTTTCAGAAGAATACCAACAATATATAGCATTTCAATAATAATTCACCACGGTGCAGATTTCAAAGTACGTTTATTTATTTTAAGAGAGAAAACAAGGCATTGGTGTGCCATCTAGAGTACCTGGTTTCACACTAATATAGAAACTGGAATAAAACTTTTGAAATTACATAATAACGTTCACACATTAGGTGTGTGGCAGCTACATTAGTCCATTGAAACTTTTACACGATGCAAGTTGTCACATACATTCCCGTTTTACTGGTTATAGGGTCATTTGTGAAACGCTGAAAACATGCTTTACTTATTTGAAGTAAACTGAACGAGTTAGAAGGTGGCCGGTTCGAGGCTCCACGGCAGGAAAATGAACTAATGAACCGGTGAAACATCCCCCAGAATAACGCTACATTAGATTAAGCTATAGTACATGTAATTAGTAACGTTAGCTTGAAGCAGGGACGTCACTAGGGTTGACAGATAGGGGGTGGCTTAGCCCCAGGAGGGCTTCTCGTACATTGCATGCGGTGAAAATAGAATAGAATTTACTTTATTAATCTCTTTGGGAGGGTCCCTCAGGACTGTGATGGTGTTGACACTATCCCAGACCTCCTTCATGCGTCTCTCACTCAGTTTCTTCTCCACCTTCCTCCTGTAGGTGTCCTTTGCCTCTTTCAGGCATAGTTTCACATAGTTTCTGTAAAACTCCCGCTGTGCTGATTGAATAGCCTGGAATCTGACCAAGAACAGTTTTCCCCTAAGAAAACTTGCTTGGACCCTGCCTAGATCCCCCATGTATCTACAAAATTACTTGCACTATTCTTTGCATTAGTTACCGTACATTACTTTGCAACATACCCTCTGCTGCTTGTGTTGATGCACTGACCTCACTGTACTGCACACTAAAGTTTTGTTTAGGTTTATTTATTTGGGGTTACTGTGATGTTTAGATGTAATTACATGATGTTGTTATGTATGTTGTTGTTATGTAATGTTACTATTACATTATGGATAGGTAAAAACACAATACCTTAGTTCATGTAGTCTTGTCCTGCCTTTGTCTACGCCTAAGATAGTGAGAAATTTTAATTCCTTTGTATGTCTACCGTATGTAGGTGAGGGCATTGATAATAACTGACCTGGACTTTGACACAGTTGGTCTTAGTCATTATAAATGTACAGTACACTAACATCATGGTAAATAATTAAATCCTTGACACTTTTTCACAATGTGCTCTCCAATTTAATTTAGATAGCAGTGATGTGAAATGTAAAATAACAGAGGAAGTGTCAATTAAACAAAAGCCAACTTAACAGTATCTGAAAATCACTGTTGTGACGACAATCAGCATATACATTTCAAAAAAGATTGTTCACGATGTTAGCATTTTAAACAACGTTCGCTTTAGCTTCCAACATTTAGGTTGAAACAGACTAGGCTACAATATCGTCCTTTCTTCTCTTACCATAGGTAAATGTTCAGATTAAGCAACAATCGCTGCTATCAACGTGCAATCGCTGCTATCAACGTGCAATCGCTGACCGTGTGTGTACACCGTGTGTTCACTGCTGTTTACTGCTGCTGCCTCCACACTGTTGTGTTGGTCCAGCTGCTTATGCGGCCGCCTAAATTAGATGGCATCCATCTTTCTTTTCATAAACTGCCAATTTTGAATTGTCCATGATACGCAGCGACTGAGAGCAAAGGACTTCCTCAAACTATACAAAGAGCCGTATGCGTACCAGGACACCTTTAATCTCACCTCTTCAAGAGAAGCATACAAAACGGATTCATCATTGCAAGTCATCTCCTCCTCCCAGCTGACCATCGAGCTTACTCTGGGACCCACAGAAGTCATCAGGTAGCGCTGCTCTAACTGAATCAGTTTGATACAAACGAAAAAATCTTGAATGTGGTTGATTTTCTGCCCTCTAGTCGAGGTTTGAAGAATGCTAGCTATTGTTATTCCAGTTTCCTCTCTTCCAAGTTTGAATTCGTTGAATGTTTAGATTAGCTTTCTTTGATGAGCACCGGGTTCAGGAGTGTCTAGGGTGTTCTCTGAGAAGGTGTTTAGTTTTTTGGCCAAAGCGCAGGGTTTTTTTGTAGTATGTCGTAGGATTTTTCTGATATGTTTGTTCAGACCACATCTGAAGATGGCTATCAAGGATTGTTCACTCCAGGGGCAGGAGGCAGCTAGAGTTTGTAAGCACACTATGTTTTTTTTACACAGTGTCCTTGTCCTGTTCACATCTCCGTATCTGCTTGGGTCTAGAGAGCTTTTGGGAGATATATATAAAAAACTTTGTGGAAATGTTGGCATACGAGTCAAGCAGGTGACTACTGCCACGCCACAACAAAAAAATTCAGGGTTCATCTCCATGAAGAGTTCTATTTGGAGGAGGAATCTATTGTAACCTCAATGCTCACCAGTAACCTTCCTTTTTTTGCATGTTTACATCCGGGTACATCTAAATTGTGTGAATGTGTGACTGATTGTGGTTGTTGCTTCCTGGACTCCCGCTGGCTTGCTGTTCTCTGTCAATGTCTCTGTGTATTTGCTTGTCCACTTCCCTGTGTTTCACCTCTCCTCAGATCTCTAATGTACCTTCCCATGGTCTCCTGTTGGTCGTGATCCTCATCTTCGGCTCGGTCACAGAGAGTGCGACCTGTTTATTGCCTAATGTGCGCTGGAGATAGGCACCAGCAGACCCCTGCAACCCCGAAAGAGAATTTATTGAACAGAGTTAAATAACAGAGTTATTTTTGGGTTTACCAAATGGTCGATTTAATGAGAGGGTGATCTGCTGCAAGTTGTACGTGTCACTGGAGGTGGAAGGAGAAGGCAAAGACTTGTTGGTCATACTGACCCTGATCTACAAACAAGAGAACCACGACGTAACATAAAGAGTTTATTATAGAGCATTTTGTTCACAAAAAGACTGTTCACAACAGTGCTTGAGTGTATTCCTTTGGTAAGGAACCTTTGGTGGAGCAGCACTCAGATGAGTCCACAGATTAGTAGTATTCGGTGCAGATGTGTCCATGGGTATTCCAGCAGAGATCCGCAGGTGAGTAAGCACCAGATGTAAGTGTCCAAGGGTGTATCCAGCATCAGGCAGGGAGGAGAGAACTCACCGGCCAGGGTGCTAACCAGCACACACTCTCACTCTGTGACCGAGCTGAAGATGAGGATCACGACCAACAGGATCGTGATCCTTGGGCAAGCCACTTCATCCACATTGCCCTGTATGGATGTGTGTGACTGGTGGTGGGCAGGAGGCCCTATCAGACTGCCCCAAGGAAGCTGAGAGATACTAAGGTAGCTTATCACCAGAAGTGTGTGAATGTGGGGGGAATGAATAATGCTCTAAAAATAGTGAAGCGTCTGGAAAAGCAATCAATAAATCAAAGAAATTATTATTATTATTAAGGGAATGTGATTGTAACTGATCCGCAGCAAGAACATGAGTGTGTCTGGAAGTACATGAAGAGATCGAAGGATGTGAGGAAGCTACACCCACAAAAACTCTGTGGTTCACCAAGATGTTTGGAGTAATCTAACTGCAGAGATGCTTCAAAACTCTACAAGTGCACCTCGAAGAACTGTTTTAGATTTCTTTGATGAAAATAAATAATTAAAACGTATTAAAGCATTTCTTTTTTACAGCATTTGTTTACGCTTGGCTAAAACTTTTGAACAGTATTGAAGATGAAACGGTTACAGTTTAAACAAAGAGAGAAAAGCAGAGATACGACCAAAATAATATTTCTTCAAATAAATGTTTTTATTAATAAAATAATAGATTTTAAAATAGGATGTATATAAAAATATATAATTTTTTGAAAACATTTGAAGGTTGGGATTCCAGTAGTGACTACATCTGGTCTAGCCTCAGTCGATCCGCCGGTTCACGAGCCAAACACAATCTGATGATGTAACACCATTCTGGAAGACGTACGCAGGTTCTGCGAAGAACGTTGGCTGATCGTCAATCTCCGGCGGGCAGAAGATCTCATTTCCTGTAAAGAATCCACATTATTTATTAATTTCATCAACAATCAGACAATATGTGAAGACAACACCAACATACCGTGATAGTCAGAACTCTCGAAAGGCTCGTCGTCGATCGCCAAAGCACATCCGAAATCGATAACCTTCAGGTCTAAAGATGACTCTGAGACAAGGACATTTTCCAAGTGCAGGTCCCCATGAAAAATTCCACAAGAAAAGAGGTGTTTGACTGCATCCAGAAGCTGCTGCCGAAACCGTGAAGCAGTTCCTCCATCTATGCTCCCACAATTCTTCAGGTAGCGGTACAAGGTCATGCTCTGATCAGGAACCTCCATGATTAGAATGAACCCCACGTCGTTCTCCATCCAGTCCAGCAGTTTAATGATGCTCGAGCATGAAGTCCCCAATCTGAGCATCATGGCCACCTCTGCAAGAACAGGTCTGGGCTCTCCATCCTGGAGAAAAACAAATGAAGGTCATTATAAAGATCATCATTTCGATTGGCTGGATTGTTTCCTGTATAGTTGTGCTCAGAAGTTTACACACCCTGACGAATTTTCTGATTTCTTGACCATTTTTCAGAAAAAATGAACGATAACACAAAAGCCTTTTTCCACTCGTGGTTAATGGTTGGGTGAAACCATTTATTTTCAAACAACTGCGTTTACTCTTTTTAAGAAGTAGAGAGAGGGATTCTGTTTAAACAAATAAACATTTCTGCAACAGCTAATGGAAAAAATAAGGGACGCAAAGTAAAAGCCACAAATCTGAGAATTTTTCTACATTTGGAGAGGAGACAACAAGGCCTATGATGAACGGAACACCATCCCCACGGTGAAACATGGAGGTGGGTCACTTATGTTTTGGTAACATGACGATCTCCAAAGGCACTGGAAACTTGGTCAAAAGATGAATGCAGCATGTTATGAAAAGATACTGGAGGATAACATTGTACTCATCAGCCTGGGAGCTGCGCATGGGATGTTACAGGACATTCCAACACAACGACGATCTAAAACACAAGGTCAAGTCCACTTTTCATTGGTTACACCAGAACAAGGTGAAGGTTCTAGAGTGAGCATCTCAGTCTCCTGACCTCAATATCATCGACCCACTCTGGGTAGAACTCAAACTTTCAGTTCATGCGACACAGCACAAGAATTTACAAGAGTTGGAGCCTTTTGCCTCTGCTTTACCAAAAGAGAAGATAAAGAACCTCATCGACAACTACCCCAAGAGACATCAGACTGTCATTGATTATTACACAATATTAAGAGCTGGGCTATAAACTTTTGATCAGGATCATTTGGAAAGTTTCTGTTGTTATTATGAATTTAAAAGAGTAAACACAGTTGTTTCAATAAATGGTTCCGATATGAAACACGATACAGAAAATGAAGAGTGAAAGCAAAATTGACACTCACCACTTCAAGATAACTCTCCAGCCCGTAGGTTCTGATGCACTTTATTGCAGCCTGTAGATAGAAAACAAAATTGAATTCTGTGAAAATCTAGTTGTTTAACAGAGAACAGTCAAGGAACATCTCTCTGTCTGGAGCAGATTGGTGCTTGCATTCAGAAATGTTCTCTACCTTTTTGCTTCTATCTTCTCTGTGGATTGCTTTGAAGACAGATCCATAGCATCCCTCTCCCAGAAGACATTCGTAATTGTAACCGCACTCTGAAAAACAAATGACAAGATGGATTTGTGAGATTATACTTTCATTTCATGTTAAATAATCTTAAATCACAGCTTTTCTTTGAGTTTTAAACATTTTATACGCATTAAATATTTTCAGAGAGTTAATAGAAAAGAAACAACAGAGGCCGACAGTAATGAGAAGAGCAAAGAGAGGCATCAGTAAAGCGAATCATAATTCATAACCGTACAGTAATAATATTTAATGGTGAATCCTTCTGATCATGAGATTTGTGTGATGTTCTGAAAATGATCAACTCTGATTGGACAATCCATCAAGGATGAGAAAAAAATGGTTTTGTGATCTGTCAATTTTCCTGTATCTGCTGTAATAAATATCTGAACTGAACCAAACTTCTTAACCTTCTCACAAGATCTTCTACTTTGATTGACTAAAAGACAACAGAAGCAATAAAACAATAATTGATTCATTTGAGATCCTGAGAATTACTCACCAAACGCCAGATCTTCCAGTTCAAGATCTGAAGGATGGTAATGCCCAGATGATTCAGGTGCAGGATCAGAGGAGATTAAAGGCTCCTCCTGAGGGAGCAGAGAAGATTCTCCATCATGATCCTTGTGATCTGGCTCTGGTGAGGGGTGTCGGGATCTGTCCTGGCCACCGCAGAGGAAAAGTTTCCTGATGTTCTTGGTGCATTTATGGAAGAAAGAGCGCACCGTCTTCCTCTTCCTCTGCTTTTCTAAAAAGTAAATAAATAAATAAATAAAAAGTTAACCCTTGTAATTAGAACACAAACATTCTCAGATTTTGAGCAGCAAAAGTTTTAGATGAGAATTAGAACTAAAGATAATGAATACAGCACTGAAAATAAAACATGGCTGGAGTAAAATGAACCACTGACTCACCCTCAGGGACATCCTCAAAAAAGGCTTCTGGTGGAGGTGGACTGGCTCCAGGTGGGGTTCTGGAGGAACCTGGCGCTGGTGCCAGGCCAGACTCGAAATCCTCCATCTCTGACTGAGAGAACTCCACCACTTCCTCATCCCGCCGATGAAAGGGGGACTTCAGGCCATTCAACACTCTCTCGAGAAAAGTGCTCCCAGATTTTGCTAAAAAAAAAGAAGAATATTTTACCACTGGTTTAAACTAAATAAAAATAATTTATACATTCGATCTGCTTCAATATGAATTAATCATTTTTATTTATTAAAAAAACCTGACAGAAAATGACAAATTGGCATCAAATAAGTTTATAAATCTAGCTGATAACACATTACTATGTAAATAAATAAACAAAACTGTCATGTTTTGAGTGGTTATGAATTGTTTTCTCCATCAGATGGAGCCATTTTTCCAGTATTAATTTAAATTCTGATTACATTCTACTTGTAGATAGAACTATTTTTGTTATTTAAACTGAAAATAAATCTACCCCTGACATCTGTGGGATTGACTCTACTTTCCCTGTGGATCAGTGGTAGAAGCGTCCCCGCGACAAAACACTGATACATGAATATTTATGAACAATTTAATGAGTAATAATATGTAAGTGTATAACAAAATATTTGTGAATGGTGATAAAGCATAAGCTAATTTGTTTATTTAATCGAATGGTCAAAGTAGCATCTTCTTTTTATGATTTTAAAGATATAACATAATATTAGAAAAGCAGCTCTCATCACTAAAACTATTTTTAAAGAACAGTTAAAAACAGCAAAGTGTAATAACATCTTTTATTTGAAATGTCTTAACTTGACATCACAAAATGTTCTTTTCTAGAACATATTACAAAAAACTCTGTCAAAATGTGGAAGTGTATCAGACACGATTTATGATTTGAAAAAGCAGTTTACGCCTTAAATAAATAATAAACGCTTTGTTTTGTCAATAAGCGTCATTTAAGATGTAATTTAGGTTGACTAGTTATCGTAAATAACATTTTACGGTTATTTCATCTTCAGTAGAAGCCTGCTGCAGAAGGCAGTGTCTAAAAAGCTTCCCGTAACTCATTTCAACTTTTTTTTTTACTTTCACCTCACCTTTCGTGCTTCTCTCCATGGAACCTGCAGGTGAAACCGTAACGCGATGCCGAGAATAATCCAGAATGAACGAAGAGAACGGAGAAGAAGAGAAAACAACAGTCATGGGGCAAGAGAGAGACAGAAATGATCAGTGGAAACGCTCTGAGTTTTTTTTTTTTTTTTTTTTTTTTTTTT
>SRMA01024281.1:0-52592 GCA_007224835.1 Danionella cerebrum
TTTGAACCAACTCCCGTGTCTCTAGCATTTTCCTAAGCTGAGATCGAGGTGTGTCAATTTGGTTGCTATGGTAACCAGTATGGTTGCTATGGAGGGGTATGTGACGGTATATAATGTTCCCTGTGTGACTACAAGTCATTTAGACCAACTCCCGTGTCTCTCTCATTTCCCTACACTGAGATAGAGATGTGTCAATTTGGTTGCTATGGTAACCAGTATGGTTGCTATGGAGGGTTCAGTGACCTTATATAATGTTCCCTGTGTGACTACAAGTCATTTAGACCAACTCCGTGTCTCTAGCATTTTCCTAAGCTGAGATAGAGATGTGTCAATTTGGTTGCTATGGTAACCAGAATGGTTGCTATGGAGGGGTATGTGACATTATATAATGTTCCCTGTGTGACTACAAGTCATTTAGACCAACTCCTGTGTCTCTCTGGTTTCCCTAAGCTGAGATAGAGATGTGTCAATTTGGTTGCTATGGTAACCAGTATAGTTGCTATGGAGGGGTAAGTGACATTATATAATGTTCCCTGTGTGACTACAAGTCATTTAGACCAACTCCGGTGTCTCTGGCATTTTCCTAGGCTGAGATAGAGAAGTGTCAATTTGGTTGCTATGGTAAATAATTTGGTTGCTATGGATGAGTTGGTGACATCATCTTTAATCTACATTCAACCTAGATCAATATAAAACAACTCCCATGTTTCTACGATGTTCCCCTTAGAAGATATTTGACATTCAAAAATGATGTTGAAAAGTGGGCGTGGCTTGATGAATTTATGTTAAATCATAAGCAATGATTGGCTGAATTAGTTATATGCAACCTGAATCTTGCTATGACTCTCCATTGTGAACCAATTACAAAATCACTTTTACAATAGGATCATATGGGAATCAATTGCCCCATTGAAATGAATGGGAGCAATGCATCTCTATGGCCCATTTTAAGTCTATGGGACAGCCTTAGCCAATCAAATTTCAGTTTTCAAATTAGGCCCAGCTGGCTCCAACTGCCACTTTTTGAATCGAGGAGACATTTCTCAGATTTTGACCATGCCTCAAACAAATAAACATTACAGAAGAACCGTAAGACATATCGAGATTATTCTTTCTTTGTGAGAAGCAGAAGGCCTTAATAAAGATTATGATGTAAATTTTTTAACGATACGTGGAAAATTCTAGGAGTTATAGCGAGTTAGAAAAAGCCTTAATTTAAAACTTTGAAGCATCATTTTCTTGGTGAAATGCATTGATCTTAATGGAGCAATTTGCTTCCCTCGTTAAGGTTTAGCCTTCCTAGTTTAAAAACCGTGGGTCATATGAAAGAAACAACTGCATCTTTGGAAAGAGGACAAATTTCTCTACCACTTTAATATAAATTTAATCCATAAATGGTAAAGTTTTGTTTAGGAGAGAGGAATAAATGAAGAAGTTTGAGATGTGAAAAATTAGAGTGGAAGCTAGAGTGGAGCAGAATTAGGTCAAAATCCAAATTCTTCATTAAACTTAAACTGTGATTAATAAAAATCTGTAAAAGATATGAAAAAGCTGAAAACATCTTTTAAAAGCTGAAAATGAGTTGAATTGTTTAAAATTTGAATGATTGCTCTAGCTGAAAGTATGCTGAAGTTATGAAGGTTGAAAAAAAAGCTGAAGATTGAAAGAGATTTGAAGTGTTTCCCATTCATTTTAATGGGAAAAATATTTTAAATAAAGTTAAATTTTATAAAAAGTATAAAAGTTTGAAAAGTGATATGTAATAGCAACCTAGTCTGAAAAAAGCTGAACGTTTTGATGTTTGAATGGTGTTTCTAGTGCAAAGTATGCTGAAGTAGTTGGCTTTTCAAAAAAGGGGGGGAATAAAAATAAAAAAAATAATAATAAATACGTAGGATAACAATAGTGTGAATGCCTCTGCATTCACACTAATTAATTCTTTCCAAACGAAACTCAACCATACAACATGGGTAGTTACAGTGATTTTAGAATTTAGCACTGACAGCAGTTTTTAAACCTACTTTTCTAAGCCATAAACGGATGTGACCTTAAAATATTTTTATAGTTTTGTGGCATTTAAGTTTATTTTAAGCTCATAAATCCAGATGTAGAACATCAAATCCATCTACGTATCACAATAATCACACAGAAAGCATCAAAATGATTGCTCACATGAGTCACGATGGTTAAAAAAAAACATAATGGATCCAAGAACGGATTAAAGCACAGCTTTGCCAGAAATTAAAGAGCAAACGTGACTAAAAGTGATCTGCTTTCACACAGGATTACGCAGTGCTAGCAGAAATAAAATGGTGGTGGGTGGAAGGAAACAGAATATTTTAAAATATGAGTATAGATAACAGATCATTTATATGAGTTAAGAGAAATCAATATATGAATTGGCAAAGTGTATAAAACTCGCATGGTTTCCTTTTGCTTATGTGGGCACTTTGGTTTCCTCCCATAGTCACATATACAAACCACCAGTAGACTCTATTTACTCATTAGAAGGTAAAGAAAATAAATACAAATTAGTCTAAAAATAAAAAATAACAAAAAAACAGCAATTCCCCATGTTTAAAGCAAAAGTTCTGGTTGTAGAATATTGACTGTTTCTTGTTTGGGATTTTTAGGGCTCAGTATTCGTTGTCACTCTTTGAACAAATCATTGTCTAGGCCAGGATTTAGGGAGGTTTACTGCCTGCACCAATCTACTCTGACCTGGTCTTGACCTAAGAGCTGATAGATTTAATAGAAACACTTCACTATGAAACAGTTTTGAAATAAATGCCCCTTTGAGTCTGCACAAAGCGTACAATGCTGTGCTGGAGTTAGGAATGGAAATGGGAAGCAGGACTGGAATCAAGTTACTCTGGTGAGTCAGTCCCCATTTGAGAGGTGGAAGGAGGAGTCTATGATGCGGTCGATGTACTCATCCGTCGTTGTGAAGAGTACGATGTACTCATTCTCAATTTACGATCCTACCCTTACCTATGAGTCATGAGCAAAAGAATGAGATCCCGCAAAAATGAAAAAAAGAATGAGATCCTGGATACAGGTGGAGTGAGTTTCCTCCATAAGGTGGCTTGGTACTCCCTTTGAGATAGGGTGATGAGCTCAGTCACTTAGAGGAGCTACACATTGAAGTAAACCGGCGAGGTGGCTCGAGCATCTGTTTCGAATGCCTCATAGGGAAGGTGTACCGGGCAAGTCCCTCTGCTTAGAGGCCCCAGGGGAAGACCTAGGACATCAAAGGAGATCGCGCTCCGACTGGAACACTCTTGGGTAAACCTTAACATTTGAGTAAGATCTTGGAAAGAAGCGCAGCACAAGTAAACAGCAGGGGTTAAGTAACTCACAAAGCAAACAGTGGAGTCCAGGAAGGACACGGGACTGTTAGGAGTTGTAGTTTTTATAGGAAACGTGAACGGTGGTAATCGGATGATGAGGTGAGTGGTTGCAGGTGATCCTGATTAGAGTAAATTATATAAATATAATTCTATAAAGTGTAATACAGAACAATTATTCAAGTACCAAAGGTACAATTTGTGTGTATACTTTATAAACACACTAAAAGACCTGATAAAGGACTTTTTTCACTCAGGGATGTTTCACAGGAAGCAGCTAAACTGGAAGCCAGACAATGAGAAAGGAAGGTGAGCAAATATAAAGGAAGTGGTGAGCGCTAGGAGGCTGCAGATTGGTTGAGTAAATAATTGCAGGAAGTGGCATTAGGTGCCTCTTGTGATTGTAGATTCCGCTTCTGGACTGTGAGCTGGATTCCTGACTCACATCATAACCGGAACAGTGACACTACCTGGAGATTTATAACAAATAAAAAAAAAGCCAACACTGATCTCAATTGATTGCATTCTTCTCCATATACAGTGCTTTTTGTACAGTTTGATAAACATTTACATTTATATGCGAGTTTAATTGTTTTATTTATGTTTAAGATGTTTAAGTTCATTAGTTGTTCTCTATTTGATATGAACCCTCCATTGCCTGTTCATTGGAATGAGTTTGTTTTGTTGTTTTCCTAGTTTAAAAATTCATAAAAACTAGAAAAATCTCTGCTTTTTCAAGTAATCTAAACTGAAATATTTTTTGTATTTATAGATATGATTATTATTTTGAAATTATACCTTTTGTAGGTGAACTGTTGCTTTTGCCCTTTAAAGTCTGTGCCTTTTTAACCGTTTTTTTTTACTACTTTACAATTTGCTCTAAAACAACTTTAAAATGTTTTTCTGGCAATATTTGATATGATTTTTAGAACAACCCCAGCATCTTTTTCTACAAATATTTCTTCATTACGTTACACAACAATTCCTCAACAAACAAAAAATAAAAATCTGAACAAATGAGAACGAACTGTTTTTATGTTTTATAGCAAAGGTTCTAGTTTAGTAAAAATATATAAATCCCCAAAAAGCAAAAACAAGGTCAAAACATCTTGTAAACATTATACACTGTTTCAAGCACTTTTTGAAACTTTGAAAAACACAAGCCATCTCCCATGTCTTGCACTTCCAGCGGTTATCCCTTCTTTTCACCACTAGTTGGCACTAATTTGGGATCTGTTTTCTCGCATTTTAATTTCAATTACCTTGCAAATGTTGTGTCATAACTCTTGCATTGTTTGCTTAAAACCAAAAATATCAAAACTAATAATCTTTTTGAAACCTGCACATTATATCTGAAATCAGAATTAAACAATAGCTGGGTTGCGTCATTCCTACTTAATTTTAAAAAGCCACTGTGATTGGCACATGCACAGAAACGTGCAAAGACGTCCAAGGGGTGTCAGCACAAGTTCACATATTAAATCTAAAAAGTTTACAGAGAAGATACATAAAGAGAAGAATGGCTACCTCCCCCTCTTGATGGGATTTATGGAGATGAGTGGAAGAAAATTAACTCAGGAGTAACACATCTAGCAGATAATTTAGGAACATGTTCCACTTCCAATCAACAAAAACTGAGCTTGTTCTTTTGCCTCTTCACAGCTCTCAAATCTTTCTCAAAATTCAAACTAATAACCAAACCATAGACTTTCACTGTTCCACACTCTGATCCTTACGAAATGTACATCCTACTGCTTTCAGTATACACTGTTGCCTAATCAAGATGGTACATTCTACATCTATCATTAGAAATGCAAAAACTGAAAAAATTGGACAATGTCTATGAACTTATCGGTAGTTTTGTATGTGAAGTAAATGTCTTCATATGCAAAAAGGAGTTAAAATATCTTTAAAATATAATTCTCAATGTCATCAAATCACACCTCCTTCAAAATGGATTGGGTGCAAACTTGGTCACTGGCCCTTTTTTACAAATCGTCCACGAATGCATTAATATAGGATTCAATGTAATGGTGATCAGTTATGCATTTCTACAGTTATTCCATTCTTTCATTAATTTTTTACAGACGTTGAGGGTAGCCATATAATGGGGCATTGAGGAATTTGGTATTGTTGTATTTTTCACAATGTAATTGCATTTAAAGATAAGATTAATCTGTAGGCGTTTGTATGAGAACACCATAAGGTTACGGTGAGAGACTGCTTCTATTTTTATAAAATCTTCCTTTAAGTAAAAAAAAAAAAAGAAATCTGGATTCAGAGTTAATATTTTTGCCATGAATTACTCCATATATGACTCCATGATTGAACTGAGTTGTCTTTTTTTTTTCCTTTCTGAAATCCCCTAATCCTCCCAGCCACACCATCAATTTCTCTGGTTATTAATAGCACAGGAAAAATGACAATGAAGGGATAGAGGATATACAGACACATTATGTAACCATGGGACGTCACAAGAGAAAATGAGCTACATTCCTGAAGAGAATTACTCCGGTGGTGAGGTCTGGATGAAACATGTGGAAATAACTCCTGACCTATAAGAGATTGCTTTAACAAAGCTTGGACTCGGACAGTTCACTGGGTTACTAAAGTAAACCCCCAGAAGCCCAAATCAAACAAAAAACAAAAAGAGATGTCTATCCTTTCTTTGCAATAAATGCTAATAAAACAGAATAAAACACAAGCAAAATACATAATACGTACACAAATGTAAAACCTTACCTTGAGAGTGAAGCGATGTGTTGGAGGAGGTGGAACGGATGGCAGAACACATTACGGCACCACTCATGAAAGTTAACTTTCTTGAGATATTTCAAGAATTACGAACACAAACATGGTTTCAAGCACGAGCGCAGACAGATGGAGAGACGCTTCTGAGAACGCGTCATAAGGGTTTCTCTAAGTTGCACTACAGAACAGCACTTTCCACGTTATATACATTTTTTCTTTTACGACACCTTGACTAACATTTGTCATAGCACATTAAATCTATACATAATGTTTAATATTGTTTAATATACATTAATATATACATAATGTTTCGCTGTGTTGTTGAAGTGTTTTGAAGCGTATCAGACCCTCTTTGCACTGGGAGATAGGAGCGCCAGCACCCGGAAGTGCAGCGTGACGGCAGACTAAACAAGTGGATTACAGAGCAGAACTGCTTGTGGTTGTTCGCATCCTGAAGCAAAAACATTCACGCGAGACCTTATGTATTTCGTAACTCGAAGAATTCATATCTCGGGGTACCACTGTATATATCTCTGTGTATACCGGTGGGGTACCTCCCAAGGCAGAACGTAGAAAGTCACCCCCTGGTCTCGATATGGCACAAATCCGGGCCTGGGTCTGATTACCATCAGGGAATCACAAGGCCTGAATTCCAGGCAGGACTCATCGACAGACAATGCCTAGAGATCTCAAACCCTCTTGATGGAGGCCAGAGCCAGCATGATCACCGTCTTCTAAGAGAGCACTTTAAATTCCAATACTAAAATGGGGACATTAGCAGCCCACGCAGGGTGACAGAAAAGTCCCAAGATGGTCTAGGAGGTCTAGAAAGTGCAGCCATGTAGCTCCCCTGAGGACTCTCACTGTCAAACCGTGGCACCCAATCATTTTTCCTCTGTCTGGGGGGTAAAATGAGGAAATCACAGTAATGTAGACCTTGAGAGACGAAAGGGACAGTCCCCAATTGGACCTCTCTTTGAAAGTGGGGCATGTCATAGGGTCTTTCTTGTGGGAAACGCATTAATCAACAAACTAACCCCATGATATCGTAAAGGGTGCTAACGCCTGGTCCAAGTTACTAGGGTCGCATATGCAGTACATGTTTCATAAGGTTAGCCGAAGGCACCTAATTCCCCCTCCTTAAGTGGGGATGTCTTGTGGTTGGGCCAAGTAGCCACTGTCACGACTATTTAAACTTCTGTGAACCATTTTTTGTTATGCCATAGTAGCGCAACAAGAAGGTCTTCGTGCTCATTCTTCCTGGCCTTGCAAAGAGCCTGTGGTAGAAGGCTCACCAGGGGGAAATGCGTATAGGTGTTTATTCCTAACAAACTCCATCCTGCCATAAATCTGTCCATTGTCAGGATCCTCTGAGAGGCACGCCTGCAGGATGTGGTGTCGGGCTCTGTATCATACCCAACTTGGGTCTCGAGAGTGAAGCCATTGCTGTCTCATGTGCAGGAACCTGAGTGGAATCACAGAGGCTATGGATGACACATGCCCTGGGAGTTGAATTGTCGCAAGCTGTCTACAAAGGAGCATTGTCAACGTTTTCCTTGAAGAACGCCCTCTGAAAAACCAATGTATGCTTCAGAATAGCAACACTCAGTCCGCACGAGGGTCACTTTCATGACCGCCTTTCGATGAGATAAGTTAAGCAACCTTCAATCTTCCAGCTGGTTGTGTCGAATCAGAGGGTATTGGTTCCTTCCAAGGAAAATGTCGAATGAGTGTAGGGTTCCAGGTGGTAAATGATTTAATCACTTAATCAAGTGCTCATTGACCCATTGTAAATTGTTGGAGGGGTCTTCACACTGTCAGGTATCGGTCCCATTATTCGACATATGAACTGAAATGGACCTTTCCCATAAGCATATTGTAACGGGGTGAAGAATCACACGACAAGGAGTTGTATAATAAAGTGCCCGGAGGGTGGTTTTATTCACATAGAAATGACAGTGCTCTTCGGTGATGGTGACTTCTTCGTGCTCTTTGGTGCCCGTGTTCTGGTCCCGTGTAGCAGTGAAGTGAAGGAGTGTCCGGAAAGTGTGCCCCTTTGTCTCAGCTGCTGTCTAGAGGGAGAGAGAAGAGCCGTTAACATCTGCAGTGTTGTGAGGTTGAAGCTCAACTGGCTTGGGTCTCTTCTCTCTCTTATCTGGTCCTGCTGATTGCCGGCAGCTGAGGCTAGGTGGCGGTTGATTACGGGGTCCAGGTGTACGTTGTTTTAGCCAGGACAGCGATGAATGGAATGGACATCCGCCACAATATCTATAGTTGACACTGCAATTAAATGACCCAAAGAGCCAAAAAGTAAACAATTCACTATATAACTCAACTAAATTATAACAGATCAAAAAAGCTCACAGTCCTGACCTTGCCTATGTGCTGCCTAAAGACGCATCACGTGACCCGATATCGCAGGTCAAAGTTCCGCCCAGCTGAACTTTCCATCCAAGTGGAATCCATAATCACACTACATGGGCGGGGGCTTCCACATGCAATCCCATTCAAGTCAATGGAATTTTTGGGGTATTGTGACGCGGCTTCACAGCACTACTTTTAGTGAGCACATGGCTGTAAATAGATCAGTTTTATGTAAGAGACTGGAATAGCTTTTTCATGGCAAAGGCATTGGAGCTAAATGCTGGATCATACAAATTTTCCATTTAAAATGTAACAGCACCATAAAAGGTGTTTCATCACACATCCCACTAATGAGAATCATATTTTAGGAAGATAATTTGTAGAGTGTCAACGTTCAAGCTCATTTCCGTCAGAAGCCTCACAGGATTGAATCTCTGATGTATGATTAATTCAATCTCAGGTTTTTTAATAAATCAATTCCCAGCACTACCTTTATTAAGCGTCTATGACCCAGAAAACATGAATATCTGGAGAGCCCTTACATAATCATTACTGGAGAGAAGCATGAAAGAGTTATTAGGTTAAAGCAGCGTAGCCTCATCATTCATGTGACGCTGCAACGTCAAAAGTCTGTTACGTCATTCATATCACTAAGCTTAGCAAAAAATTAGAATTAGGTGTTTACAAATAAAATTAATTTCAAGTGACCGTTTATTCTGGAACAACTACCATCTTTATTTACTGGTATTATGTAATTTTCATTACTGATGATGCTAATATCTGCTCATATATGGTTTGATCAGAACAGGACAATTTGCTCACGTTGTATAAACAAAATGTACAAAAATGGCTCGAAACTCTTCAATAGAGGTTTAAGCTGAGGATTATGCTTCACTGTCCCCCCTCCAAAGACACTACCCACCTGCATATGTTCCTCTGCAGGGTAATGGAGCTCTGCTTGACCCCACACCTCTGCCCCAATTGGTGGCATACTCTAGAGAATTTATCCTTTAGCACAGGCATCTAATCAGATGAGTAGCATGGTTAATAAGATCATCCAAATAGTCACAAACACTCTTTGATCTCACTGCAGAGACCACCCAAAGCATATCTAAATTATGCTGTAATTCCAGCCACTACTGGTGCATATACTCAATAACAAGTTGCCCATGGAACTATAGAAACTTAGGTCAACAGTCTCATAAAGGGGTTCTCCAACAACCGACTGGAGAGAGAGCGAATTGTACCCTGTTCCTCTCAAAAGTCCCTGTTCCTTGGAAGTCCCCAAGTAGCATGGGGGAGTTAACTGTAGCAGGGTCCCAACCCAGGTTCTAAAAGCCTTCATGGGGGGTTCATACCCTGCCTCCAAGGTTGCAGCTTGGGAGAATCCTTTGAAGGAGGCCTGAACTCTTGGTAAAAAGACGGCTCATATTCTTCCTCTGTTTTTTTTTTTTGGCAGTTTGCTTATGGTGCATTAGCGCCACCAGCTGGATCAGTAGTTTGGATCCCGAAATGAATGAATGAAATGTTCTTGTATTATTAATATTTTTCTTTAAGTGGTTCTTTTATATTTATTTTTTTGTATTCTATATGTACAATTTTAAAGATCACTGTAAGTTCTTTCATTGCTTAATTTATTTTCTAGCGTTTTGGTGTTTATTTTTTATTGTTTTATTTCTTTATTTATTTATTGTCTTTTTTATTTTGAAGACAGTATCAAAACATGCTCTGTGTTTCCCTCTGAGTTTTCTATTCTATGTTTTATAAGGTTTATAAACTCCTGCGCCTGCTTTTTAAAAACATAATGATACCCCGCAATACTTAGTTAACATTAAGTTGGCTGCAAGTGTTAATGTTTACAAATATTTAAAATAAAAATATGTTGTACAATTCGCTACCAGCATTTAAAGCTTGAATATACTGTCCTTTTTTTTTTTTTTTTTTTTTAAATGTGTTACATATACAAAATCAAGTGTGTTTTGCATTGATTCTAATGAAGAAGAAAAAAATGCAATGCATTTTGGGTATCTGAGGCCTTTAAGGGATGGTTGCGTTCTCTCAACCAGACCCATGGCTGTATTCTGTATTGTCTGCCAAATGAGAAGACCGTTCTAGAGAGAAGTGATGGATTCCCTGCTGGCTCACTGTTTAGTAAAGACATTCTGTTACGAATCAGAATGAGGTGAAATGCAGAGATACAAGAAAATGAATGTCCAGAGTTAAGTAAGTAAATAGACTACCAGCTTCCACAGAACAACAAACACTCCTAAAAATACTTCTTGGTTGGTTTCAAGCTGCTATAGCCTTTTATCGCTTTAAAGAACCCCTTAAGATCTTTTTGGTTCTCCGCAAGTTCTTTACGGGTTCTTGGTCGGTTTCAAGCTGCTATAGCCTTTTATCACTTTAAAGAACCCCTTAAGATCTTTTTGGTTCTCCACAAGTTCTTTACGGGTTCTTGGTCGGATTCAAGCTGCTATAGCCTTTTATCACTTTAAAGAACCCCTTAAGATCTTTTTGGTTCTCCACAAGTTCTTTACGGGTTCTTGGTCGGTTTCAAGCTGCTTTAGCCTTTTATCGCTTTAAAGAACCCCTTAAGATCTTTTTGGTTCTCCACAAGTTCTTTACGGGTTCTTGGTCGGATTCAAGCTGCTATAGCCTTTAATCACTTTAAAGAACCCCTTAAGATCTTTTTGGTTCTCCACAAGTTCTTCGCGTGTTCTTGGTCGGTTTCAAGCTGCTATAGCCTTTTATCGCTTTAAAGAACCCCTTAAGATCTTTTTGGTTCTTAATCTGTTCTTTTTGGTTATGAAGGTGCTATATAGCACTTTTTGCAAAAGCTCTTCCTCGCGGTTTTTTGCTGATTTTAAGGTTCAAAAACAAAGCCATTTAAAAGCCAATCAGAAACTAAAGTGAAATAAAAATAAATACTTTACTTACTAACCGCTAACTTTAGATCGCCTCGATACAGAAATATATATGACTAGTTTTTCCCTGATTCTTACATAAATTCTTCAATGATAAGTGGAGGAGCAGAAAGTGGTGGGGTTGCACCTTGGTGATTACACAAACCAGCAGAAATGGTTCAGACACTGGTTTGATTTTAGTGAAGCTCTACTTTAATAGGCTAAATGGGGTGTTCTGGTGTTGGGTTAAAATAGCAAGATAAAAACAATTTTTTTTCACAATGCACATTTTTATAAAAATTTTCCATACAATTTCACCTCGATAAACAGTACAATGTTTAAAAGTTCAGTTCATGGCCTCTTTAGAGACTAAACTCTATTAAAGATGAGAAAACACGTCAGAAGAATGAAAATATTCTTGGTCATGCTTTGTTTGCTCAGTGCAGTTAACTTTTACAAAACAATCTGATCTAAAATCTCAACCTCGGTTCACCCATATTGTTGTTCCATAAGTATGTATTATTCATAAACCATAATATTAACATTATACAACACATGTTTCATAATCTGATTTAATAAACGTAATTGAGTTAACTTGGAGGTTCATTTTTGGAACTTTTTCAGGCTAGGTCCTTCGGGTTGGATCTCATTAATCCAAAGCATTAATGGATTTCTGCTCTATCTATTCCTGAAGGAGACTTCTTACATAACTGACACTGAGTGTGAGTGTTTTTGAGAGGAGAAAAAAAAGTTTGTTTGGCCGTTTTGTTCCAGTCAAGAATATAATACTATAATACTAATAATAATAATCTTATTTAAAATGTTTCTGTATCAAAGCTGCATGGAGAATGACTTCTGTGTGTTTATGGGAGTCTATTACAAACAAGTAAATGTAATACATAATCTTTTTCTTTATACTAAAGTTGTGCCAAAAACTCATATTGTCCTTTAAGTAATTCCCAAAAACAGGCTGAAATTTCAAGAATGCTTTCATTGTCGTTTTTTAAAACCTACAGTAGTATGCAAAAATTTGGGCACTTTTTGTTTATTTCAGATAAATATATCACAGGGGAGACACACTGTTAAACTTTTGCCCTGTTCCCGAGATTTTGACCTGTTTCCTTAGTGTGGTCTTCCCTGCTCATTAGTCTGATTATCCACACCTGTACTTGTACCAGTTTTAGTTAGAGAGGTTTACCTTACAAAGGGGTTTTTCTTCTTTAATAAAATTCCCATTCTGAACGTGCACTTGAGTTCTAACCTTCTTTTCAAACCACGGGGTTTGCCCTTAACCAGTGGTGGACACAAAAGCTGTGTCCCAATCCAAGTTCTAAAAGCCTCCAGAGGGTCCTTCCTACCCAGCCTTTAAGGCTGCAGCTTGGGAGAATTATCTGAAGGCTGCATTAACCCTTGGTAAACGGGACGGTCTAGGCTCTTATTCTTCTTCTGTTGTTTTTTGGCAGTTTGCTTTATGGTGCATTAGCGCCACCAGCTGGATCAGTAGTTTGGATCCCGGAAAGAATTAATGAAACATTCTTGTATTATTACAATTTTTCTTTGAGTGATTCTTTATTTATGTTTTGTGTATAATACCTTTTTAAGATCACTGTAAGTTCTTTCATTGTTTAATTTATTTTCTAGTGTTTTAGGGTTTATTTTTAATTGTTCTATTTCTTTATTTACTTTTTGTCTTTTTTATTTGAATACATTCTATTAAAACATGCTGTGTTTTCGTTTTGATTACATTGGTCACATTTCCCACATTTATTTTCTATTTTATGTTGTGTGTAATTTAAACCAGAATGTTATTCTAGCTTCATTCTGTTTTCATAAGTTTTATAAACTCCTTCGTCTGCTCCTTAAAACATAAATAACATCCACCAATACTTAGTTAACATTTAGTATGTGGCGACTAAAAAAAATTGTTTTACACTTCGCCTAACGCTACCAGCATGTAAAGCTAGAATATTCTGTCCTTTATTTGAAAAAATTGTTACTTAAATGTAAATACAAATTCAAGTGTGTTTTGTGTTGATTCTAATGAAAAAAAATAAATAAATAAAATAAATAAGGTAAAGCAATGTGGGATATCTAAGGCCACGTCGGATGGTCGCGATGCATCCTCAAAATTTAGGGGAAAGTAGGACGCATTTGAAGAGTGCATTTTAAAGACCCTTCGAGTTTTGTCGAAATGAGACGGCCTTGGCGCACCAATGTGACGTAAGTGGACTTAAAATGCACACTCGGGAGAATGCACACTTCTGGATTGGGACACAGCTACAGTACACAAAGCAAATACTCGAGTAAAAGTTGAGATACACTGGGTAAAATATTACTCCAGTTAAAGAAAAAGTGTTCCCTTCAGAATTTCACTTGAGTAAAAGTACAAAAGTATTTGCCTTAAAATCTACTTAAGTATCCAAAGTACTATGACTTCATTGCAGTTGACAAAAGTGTGCAAATACTTACCAAATTTCCTTTTGAAAATCTGTTTTGATAGCACTGTGGCCTTTCAGTATAAGGTCACTGATTCAAGGCCAGCGGGTGGCTTCCTGGAAGGCTTTTGCAAGTTCTTCTTGTTCTTGCGTGGGCTCCAGATTCCCATGTAGTTTGTAGAATGTAGTTGCTCTACATCTTTTTCTGAAAGCAGCAGAAACTGATGCTGCAGCAGTGATTTTCTTCTCAAGTTTAAAAGCTTTTAGACAGTAAAAAGCACACGACTTTGTTACACAGCGGCTGCAATGAATCTAAGTGAATTCTTACATAAATTATCTTGGCAATGTAGGGTTCCTCCTCAATCTTTTGCTCTTTTTTTCTTTATCTAAGCATCCCCTGACCCCTTATTAATCTAAAAACATATGACAAAAGTATTTACATCTAATGACCATTTACTGTTGGGTTTTTTAAGTGCTGCTGCTTTTCAACACACAAATAACACCTGAAAAATAGAAACAATCAAAAGCACATCAACTGTAACCTTTTTTAATCTCTGTTATTACTAATAAAAGTAATGATCATGATAACAGTGCTGCTGATTAGGTGTCAGAGATAGCAGTGATGTGAGTTTCAGGTGTTTGAAAAAGAAATGTTATGCGTTTCGTCTAAAGAAGTGTCTTATGTTCTGTTTTATTTACATTGTGACACTTGGATGCGATTTTCACAAACACACTCACACACACACACACACGCCCACACACACAGATTTAAATGTAAAATAAACGTCTTTTAAAAGTGGTTAAGCTAAAAGTGGACCCAACCAAAACAATATCTAAACTGCGAGCAGCATTCGGTGGTTTGTTCTGTGAAACCCCGAATGAACGCCTGAAGGAAAACGCAGGTTCCGCCAACACATGCACCACATGTCACTCAACCTGAGTGACAGCGGGGACAGCCAATCACGTGTCAATCAAAATGGACAACAACCAATAGTTGAACTTAGATTGATTAAAGGGAAGCGCTTCAACTCTAGGAGCGTTGCGTTTGCACTTGGTATGCGTAAGAGTGGTGGATATAAAAATCCAATCACCACATAACGCATAGTTTTTTTATCCACTCATTAATATAAAGGAATGACTGATTTCCCAAAATGTAGTTGAGTAAAAAGTAAGATATTTGACTTTTAAATGTAGTGAAGTAAAAAGCATCCCCAACTTAAAATACTTGAGTAAAGTACAGATACCTGAAAAAGCTACTTGAGTACAATAAAGAATTACATTTACTTGGTTACTGCCAAACACTGCCCCTAACACAAACACAGTAATATTAAAATAAAGTTGACATGATTTAAAGAAAATCTGGAAGAATTATATTTAAAATGTTGTCATGTGCAAACATTTTGGCAACTCATTGTTCTGTGCTTCTTATATATGAAGAATTAACAGCCTCTATATATTTTCTTACGCTTCTAATTAGAGTCCGGATTCTGGAAAAAGGTATTTTGGATCTTTTTTAGAAAACATATCCAATTCAGTCAGGATTAAAGGTTTCTGAGTATGCACAGCCACAAATTATCAATAATATTTGTACTCCACTTTCAATAGAAAATGATATGGCAAGAAGGGGGTAAGATGTTCTATAAGTGGTAACTAGGGTGCCAAGAATCATCAAAGTCTGTTTTTGAATCATTTTTTTAGAGGTTTATCTATTCCAAACTTCTTCTTTTCCTTTCGGCTGTTCCCAGTTTAGGGGTCGCCACAGCGAATCATCCGATTCCACCTAACTCTGTCCTCAGTATCATCTACTCTTGCACCAACTAACTTCATGTCCTCTTTCAGCACATCCATATATCTCGTCTTTGGCCTTCCTCTTGACCTCTTTCCTGGCAGCTCCATCTCCAACATCCTTCTACCAATATAACCACTATCCCTCCTCTGCACATGTCCAAACCATCTCAACCTGGCCTCTCTGACTTTGTCTCCAAAACAACCAACCTGAGCTGTCCCTCTGATGTGCTCGTTCCTAATCTTGTCCATCCTCGTCACTCCTAAACTGAACCTCAACATCCTCATCTCTGCTACTTCCAGCTCTGCCTCTTGTCTCTTCTTTACTGCCACAGTCTCCAACCCATACATCATAGCTGGTCTCACTACTGTTTTGTACACCTTTCCTTTGACTCTTGCTGACACTCTTCTGTCACACAACACCCCTGACACTTTTCTCCACCCACTCCAACCTGCCTGCACTCGTCTCTTCACCTCTTTTCCACACTCCCCGTCACACTGGACTGTTGACCCCAAATACCTAAACTCCTGCACCTTCTTGACCTCAGCCCCCTGTAACCTCACTGTTCTATTTCCCTCTCTCGTTCAAACACATGTATTCTGTCTTACTGCGACTGACTTTCATTCCTCTTCTTTCTAGAGCTGACCTCCAACTTGGAATAGGTTTATCTATTCCAAACACTGTTTTGAATACCTGGAAGCGCAATATTTCATCTGACTCCTCAGTCAAGAGAATAATTACTGACCTCTACTGGTCGAACTTAATCAATGCACTTCTCTGCTGGTTCATCTTCAAAGAACAAGTTTGTGGCATGACCCTAGAGTGGTATTATTGGGTTCTAAAGTTTGGATTTTTTTTTTGACATTAGTGTGGTGAAAACAGTTGGAAAAGTGCAACAGATAAACCTCTCACATGAAAAATCAAAACACCCTTAATCCCAATGGTTGTGACACCTCACACGTTCTCCTATTATTTTAACGAATTAAAAAAAAAAATATATATAATCTCAAACATATGCCAGATGTACCAAAAGTAATAGCTGACTATTCCTCAATAAGCTGCGTGATTAAAATGCATGTTTGACTCCCAATGCACAAAGTATTATTGAGTTAAAATTAAAAAAAAATAAAAAATTAAATCCCCTATAGTCAAAATAAGCCAGTGCTGCACAAACTTACTTACTAATTGTTTAAACAATTTGTGAAAGAAACACTAACAGATTTCACTAATCAAAACATTTTTCATCAAGAGACGTGGAGTGAAGTTCATGGCTGGTGAGTTTTGTTTCAAATTTAATTTCTACATTTTTTCCATTTTTTTTCTCTACTTGCCTTCACTTATGAATACAGTCCATGCACTGCTCCTTCTAAAGAAAACAATCGATACCTCGTGTTCCTTTTCTTTCTGCAGTTTTTCACCCTTTAAGACATATGGGGCGTCATCTACCCTGGACTTTAACCGTGGCAAAAACTTTTGGCTTGGGCTCACTCAATCTGTATCTAAATCTCTCCTAAACATCCCATAACTTCCCCTTTGCCATCTGTGAGGAACATCATGGCCAAAAAACCACACAGGGGTGAAGAAAGTGTGTGGAAAGTGAGCCCCATTCATGTGTGAGGCGTGTGAAGCGCCTCTGTGTTGTGGACACCAATCACAGCTCTTCAGTGCAGCACAACACTGTAGATATCTTGTACATTAACTAGTTTTGGATTATATATAAATACATGCCTGCTAATGTTTGTTGTGTTCTCCTGTTCTGAAGTTTCACCACAATTTCTTTTTTTAATTTTTGTTATTTTTGTCACTGTATATTGATGTTTTATCTAATAAAAAGCTATCTATGATCCAAAGTATCTTAGAAACATTTTTTTTTTAATTTTAAATTTGATTGCACCGTTGCAAATTGTTTTATGCAAAATGTGCACATTTTAAATTTTTTGTCTTTATAAATTTGAGTGTATCTGAAAAACAAAGCAATGAATTCACTCAGAATAAATTTACTGTTCAAAAGGTTTTTGTGCAACCTTTTACATTTACAATTTTGAGGGATAAAGCTATGAAATGTCTGTATTTATTAAACAAATGTGTGAAGAAAATTTTTTTTTTTTCATTTTTTGAGTGCTTTTTTGTAGTTTTGACACTTTCTTCAGTTAATATTGAATGAACTCTATTAATATAATTAAAATCTAGGATACAAGGGTTATATTGACGTATGGAAAATTTTAAACTCCAAAAAAATGGCACCACAGCAGGGAAAAATGGAAAATATACTCTGGCGGACTTGGTTCTATGGCAGGTCATAAGGGAAAGAACTCTCTTTGTCTCAAAAGCATCCATTGCTAGTGAAGAAAGCTGCTACAACTAATTCTATTATTCTTTAGCAGAAGTATCTGTAATCTACTAAGCTCACCAGCTCCACCTAGCGTGAGAGCTGCCAATTTTTCTCTGCAGGCTTTTGCATGGCACAGCTAATGCATGATATAATATTAAATAATATTACACACAGTGTAAGTTTTTAGAAAACTTTAAGGTTTTGACTTAAAGTTTTGGTTATTTTCAGAACTCCCTAGTTTTAGAACTAGTTTTATTCTCTGGGCCATAAATTTTTTTGTGAGGTTCAATATTCGAGATTTTGTGTTTAAACATTTATTGTGATGTTTCTCATAACAATAACAACCTGCAGCCTTAAGTGTAAAACAAGTATTAATCACCCAATCGCGGTTCTAGGCGTTTGGGCGAGACCCCCCCCAAGTGCACCAACCCCCCCCCCCCCCCCCCACCACCACCACAACAAAACAGCCACAAAAGAATTTTGTTTGACCAAAAAAAAAAAAGAAAGAAGACAATTCTGCACAGCATGATTATCATAATATATAACATAAAATAACACAAATTATTTATTAAAAAATAAAAAAAATAAATAAAATTAGTTATTTATGTTTATACAGATATATAAATACTTAATCAAACACAATATTTAATAAACATATATCTTTAATAACGCTAAAACACAATAAAACAAGACAACTGAGATGAGTTAACACAAATAGTACACTAAAACACACCCGTGAGACAGGCCTGGGGTCAGGTCTCGCTTGCAAGCTGGTGACTGGGCTTACCCAATGGGTCCTGGCCGGGCTCAGTCTGAAAGAGCAACATGGGGAGAACTTCCCTTGGGCGCACCACCTGTGTAATGGGTGACAAAAGAAATGTATTGTACATTAATAATTAATGACGGAACACGACTCTTTAAAGTAAATGTCCTGTCAAAATGTGAAAACGAAAGACTTGGCTGTTCATATAACAAAAGTTAGTGTCTAAGCTAGTGGCTAGTGTCTTTGATGACTAATTAACAACACTTTGAAATACACCCCCTTTGATCACATTATTCTACCCTGTGGTTCAAGTGGGGAGCGGGACTATTATCTTTTCAATTTTTGGAAGGTAATGTGTCAGCTGGTGGTTGAGAGACAACAAGAGGATCAACACTAGGGGTCTCATTCTCATCTGAGGAGGATACTTCATAATCAGGGTCCTCCTCAAGATTATCCTCTGTCTCAGACACTTTCTCCTCTGTAACACTTTCCCTGTCAAAAATCTGTGACAAAATCTGACTGACAGAAAATATTGGCTTAAAGAGGCCACAGAGCACCAGTTTATAAAGTTTTTGTGCAAGCTTTTATAGCTTTGGCCCTACCTGGTACACTATGTGATTTATGTTTTCCCCCTCCTCGAAAAACACAGGAAATATAAAAACTGTCAAGGGCTCTCAAAGTACTACAGGTATGGTTGTTTTTCCCCATAAAACTAGATAAATAATTTAATTTGAAGCAAAAATCAGACTTACACATACATATGCATACATTAAACACTGTGAAATTGACCGCAAGGAAAATAGGAGGGTTAAATACAAAAATATTTTAAATGTTTAATGTATTTTTCACAGGCATAGATTTGAAAATAGTTTGAGTGTAAGTCTCTGCTGACATCTGCTGGAAACTTTGCTCTTTCCAGCTTCACTCATAATACTTTTATTTATTTATACTTAGCTTTATTTTTCATTTCAGTGACATAAAAATTTTTTGAACACAAATGCACAAAAAGTTTTACAATTATTGAATTAAGAAATCAAAATGAACTAAAGAAAATTAAAAATAATTCAGTAAAAATAATTATTTAATTATATTAAATTATTTTTGAAGATGGAAAATAGAATTAGTATAAGCGAAACAAACGGAGTCAGTGCCCGGTCATTTACATAACTTATTTTTTTTGACAGATAAAATTAATACACGTTAATAATTGTTTATTCTAAGAATACAACTGCTAATAATTATTATTGTTAGTTTAATTAATAATAATAACAAAGAAATTCCTTGAGTTTACTTTTAGCAGATTTAAAGCTAAACACTTTAAAACATGTTCAAAAGTTTTTTTCACCAGATTTGATGGGAGCTTCGCTTTAAAGAACCACTTAAGCTCTTTTTTGTTCTTCACCAGTTCTTTGCAAATTTGAAGGTGCTATAACACCTTTTCGCTTTAAAGACCCTGTGCTATATACAGAGGCTGGTCATGTGTATCATGCCAAAGTTTATTTACTTCATACCTTTGATGGTTGGTTCTAAATATTATCTTTGAACATTAGTTCCAACTACCACTTTTGAATGTTTAAGCTAAAGATCACCTTTGATACTAAGTACTACATTTGAACATAATGTTAAATGGCACCAAAAAAGGTTCCAGATTTGGTTCTATATAAAACCTTTTTTAAAGTGAAACTGGCTCATAAGTGTGTTAAAAGATGTATACCCTATAGTAATAATAATAGTTATTGCAGTTGTTATTAATGAAAAAAAAAAGTTGGCAAAAAATGTAACATAATTTAAAAAGTCAAAATACTTCCTAAATAGATCTTTATATAGCAATATATATAAAAACGATCGTTTTCGAATTTAATAAGAAAAAAATAAAAGTCTTCAAAAAATAAAATACTTCAAATGACGGCGCTGTAAGAAATGAAATGATTCTGCAAAATTGTGAAAAAGAATAATGGCGGATGAGAGAGAGACTGAGTTTGTGGGGCGGTCGCAGCACACACGGCCACCGAGAGACGCTTCCACACACACCAGGAAGAGAAATGAAATTTGATTCATTCAAATCTAAATTTGTAGGTTTTTCTCTCGGCAAAAGAGAGAGACATGGAGGGAGGGGTGACCAAAATTAAATAAAATGCCCCGGAAAGACCCACTAGTTCCGTCATTTTAGATTCGGGAGGGGGGATTTTTTTCCTCCTTCATTCCCTGAAAATTTCTCCGCATGACCCGCATCGTTTCGGAGGAAACAAAGTGGATTTTCCTCCGTTAAATTCGAGACGATGTAATGGTGGCTTTGTTAACATTTACCCGGAGCTAATGCTTGTACCTGCGGTAAGACTGTTTTATAATTCCCTTGAAATTTGAGGTTTGCTCGAAATTTTGTGTTTATATATTTTCTTTTTTTCCCTCGGGTTAGCTTTAAAGCTAAAGTTTTGCAGCGAGGGTTCGTGTGCGCGGCTGAACTGCTGGTTTGTTTTTGTAGCACTGCTAGTTGTGCATGTGCTTTAGCATCGAGCTGGTTCAGCGGTGCAAATTTTACCTCGAGTTTTCGGCTACAAACACAAAAACGACGCCGAGCGCCATGTTTGCTGAATTTTCCCCCTGAATTTCGGTGTGGTGTCTGAGGAGGCGTAATAACGCCGATATTTGGAGCTTTGTTTTATGAAACTTACTAGGGATAAAGTGGCGAGAGAGCGGTGTTACACTGAAGCTTATTCGGAGATAATCATTTGAGTCTGAATTAAAAACCAAAATGTCGTTTTCGTTTGGCTGTTTTTTTTTGTTTTCATCAGAAAATTGCGCCATCTATCGGTGGATATTTAAAAAATTAAAGAGATAATGCCAGTAATCAAATTTATTCTGAATTAGGCAAACGGTCTCTGGACTTTTATATTGTAACGTAGCAAACTATTTAAGAAAAAATCATGACAAAAAAAATCTTCATTTAAAGAAGAACTATTAGAATATGTGGACATGCTATAACAGTGTGAAAAAAAATTATATAAACAAATTAAAAAAAGGGAAATTTGTGTGTGTTTCTTGTAATGCATAGCAGATCATTTATTCTGAACAATATTTAAGAACCAATAAAGAATTTATTTTAGTATTATTTTCTTTTAGTAACACTGCCAAAAAAGTTATTTAACTATTTTGTAGAGCTAAGCTTGGCTACAAGTTCCTCCTATTTTGCTCATTTTGATTCTATCATATTTTTATCCTTCAAATCATGATTCTTGAAAAAAAAACGTTCTAAACCTTAAAATTCAATATTAAGTTTGACTTTTGCTATTCACATTTGGAAGACAAAATGTTGATTTGTTTTGATGTATGCTTTATTACACTATGATTTTCAAATTACAGATATCTGATAGTTTTACTCCAAATATTAAATGTAAATGAAGCTAAACAAATTGTCATGGGCTTTTTATTAGTTTTCAGTTAGTAATAATTTATCAATTATTACAGATCAGTTATTATCAGAATCTGTTTATATTTCCGGTACATGTAGTTAATTGTCTAAAATATGATTCAAATGATGGATTAACTTAAACCATTACATTGAAGTCAAATGACATTCACGATTTGCAATGACTCAATATACAAATCGCAGAGCTGCAGGTCTCTGCAGGCTAAAATTGATCCAGATTTAGAAATCCTTTTTTCTGATCAGTGATCACGTAAGCCAGGTTACTTTCGAGCAAGTTTTTCAAAGCAACATTGGATTGGATTAACCTGATCCGCATAGGAACTTTTCAGGATCACTAAATCTGGAAAACCAGTGCTAAAATAGGACAGAAATTCACAATGTAGAACTATAGATATGTAAAGAGCAATGTGTAGAATATGCTGTGTGGGGTCAATATAAGTTTATTTTTATTTGAAATGAAAACACATTTAAAAAAGAATAAAAAAATCCAGCAGTCAGCTCCTCTGAGATCTACAACACAAACACTACATTGAGGATACAATAACAATAATGGTGCAACAAGGGACGCAATAGTTATACACTATTCCTGAATTGGATTTGTTTTGGACTTCAAAAATCCAGGGATTGCCATTCTTTTCATTTTTGGTCATTGCATGCATCATTAATAAATATTCTAAAAATAAAAATATTTTCGATGGTGATTAACATATATTCATTCATTCATTTTCAAACCTGCCTATTCCCTTTTGGGGTCACGTGGGTGCATCTCCAGCGCACATTGGGCGAGAGGCGGGGGTACACTCCTGGACAAATTGCCAGTCCATCGCAGATCAAAATAAATATATATACATTTTTTTTTTTAAGTTTTCATTACATTTTGGGCATGAAATCCACACTGAACCACCCTTCTGATGGTATCAGTTTAATCTAGATTTTTGAATCGAACAAAAAAAGTTTTGAAAAACCAAAACTAAAGGTTTGATCCGGATCAAAACCAAGATTGGATTACATGATCTAATCTAATTATGTAATCTTTTTTTTTTTTGTTGAAAAACCTATTTGATCCAATCCATTATCCAAAATCCTAGTGGATTACTTTTGAAAAACCAGACCCAGTTGTTCATATTTCACTTTTTCCTTTGAGTGACAGTAGCTGTGTTTCCTGTTATTATGTGCATTTTGGAATATTGCATTAAAATGCCTGGATGGAAATGCCAAGATGCGCATACATTTTTATCCGATAAGGAAAAATGTGCATAAACATACATGTTGGTGACACATCACCAAAGCACAATATCAGTCATTTGAAAGCCATTTTGAAGCTTATTCTAATTTATTTAACAAATCTAAATATTTACAAATGTAGCTGTTATGTGTAGTTTTGCTAAATTCTTAAACTTCACAATGGGGTGCATTTTTCATGTTTGTAAATGTAAAAAGTAAATTGCAAATTTATCCGCAATCGAAATATGTGTCAGAAAAATCACAATTCAATGTTTTGTCAATATTGCACAGTCTTAGTCTGCATCGATGAATACAGAATTAGTGTTACATATTTCGTTACAGTTATAGTTTGTTGCTAGTGGTTACTTGAAAACAAAATGAATCAAAATCCAGTAGTTCACTCAATTTTTCAAAATTTGTGGCAGGGCATGGAGTCAATCAGTCTGTTCTGCATTGTTGGGTCTGGTGTATCACATCTTTTTCTTCACAATTCACCTGACCGTGAACCTATAGATTTTTATTGGGTCACGGTCAGGTAAATTGATTAAATCAGGTACTGGTATCTGCATTTCCCTAAGCTTGGTCAGCAGCAGGAAGCTTGAAGTACAGTGGTACATCGAGATACGAATGCTTCGAGTAACGAAATGTTTGAGATACGAAAGGTCTCGCGGGAAAATTTTTTTCTTCGAGATACAAAGAAAAATTCAAGATACGAACAATAACAAACATTTCTGCTCTATTTTTTACTTGTTTGTCTTACGTGGCGCCGCGCTTCTGTGTCCTTGCACTCCTTTCTCCCTTTGAAGAAAGTGTGCTTTGAGGGGCAGATATCAGTGTTAAATTGAGAGAAACATTATTTATAGATTACCAATAATGTACTATAACAAATGTTGGTCAAGGTGTTATTAAAAAAAATTACATTTATAACATGGAAAGTGCTGATCTGTAGTGCAAGTTAGAGAAACCCAGTGACGTGTTCTCAGAAGCGCTCTCTCCATCCCTTCTCACACGCTTCATATTCTTTATGCTTGTGCTTGAAACCGAGTTTGTGTTAGTAATTCGTGAAATCGACTTGTGTTAGTAATTCAATAAAGTCAACTTTCATACGTAGTGCGGTAATGTTTTCTGCCATCCGTTCCTCCGACACATCGGTTCACTCTCAAGATAAGGTTTCACATTTGTGTACATATTACGTATTTTGATTGTGTTTTATTCTGTTTATTATCGTTTTCATTTTTTTTCATCTACTTATTCTGTTGTTTCTGAGAGCCTTAGGTGTTTTACATGTAAAACTTGCTTTGAGATACGAAATGTTCAAGAACCCTGGAACAGATTATATTCATTTCTCGGGGTATCACTGTACTCTAAAACCTGGTAGACGGCTCCATTGACATTGGACCTTAGAAAACAGAGTGGACCAACGACAGCAGATGACACGGGCAACTCAAAACACCTGGGATTTTCTAGAAAGTTTTCATTGAATTCTTCACCATGGTTCTGTGCTTTGTCCTGCAGACTCAGAAATGTTGATTTCCAAAGGAATCTAAAAATGTACGAGAAGGGTCTTCTAAGCACATGACTTCTCAATTTTACATGACGTGACATTTACTCTTTTTTTATTATTATTATTTTTTAACTTTGTTGCATCTTTAAATAAAGTTCGCTTTTGACACTTTGCATAAGTTAACAGTACTTTATTTCTGGGAACCACACTTCTACGTTACACGTACCTTCTCTACTCTTCCGTAACATGTCTTCTCTAATGTATTAACCAGGTAAACCTCAGTTAACATAGCGCCCACTACTGGTCTTCAATAAACTACAATCACAAAACACAGTATTATTCTATGCAGAAAGGAATATTTTATATGTAATAATTATCCATGATACCACAGCTGTTAACAGTTTAAAAGGTTCAAGTACAATAATTGTTTACTCTGAACAGTTTTATATTTCAATATTTAGGAGCAAAGTTTAAATCACAAGGAACACGTTCATATTATTGAAGTCAACCACATGATTGATTAAGGGAAAAGACTACAGCACAATGTTTTGAACATTTATTTTAATCTGTATATTGACAGTACACTTATAAAGTTTGGTGTCCACACGTTCTTCAGGAGCGGATTAAGTCACATGTCGTGTGCTATCCAATAGAGAGCCAGTTAGGGCTGGTCCAATAGTAGGACAGTCCCAGTCGAAGTGTGCCAGTGAAGAGAGAGACAGTGTCATCAGAGAACAGAACTCCAGTCCTCTTTTGTGTCAAATGACACCAAGCACTCTTATTAATGGTTTAATTGGGAGTGGTATGGAACCATGTAGATTCCCTGCAATTATGCAAAAGGCAGCACACACTTTTCATTTGTTTTCAATTGATGCTAATCTTGGGTGACATGAGACAAGATTCCGTACCTAGATTAGTGGCTATAAATAATAAAAACTAAAAATAGAAGTGAAAGATTTATCTTAAAGTTTCAACCAATGAAACGTATAATTAATTTTTATGGTTTCTGTGAATTATTGAGGGGCTAATTGTGTTCGAAAATCACCAGATTTAAGGAACTTCTTATTTTAATATTTGAGACAAAAATACTGTCCAAAACAATAACAGAATAATATTTTGACACTATGATATTGTTTTCATAATTTAATTGGCCTGTATTGTTTTGACAATTCTCACTTTAATACATATTCTTGATGGGATATGTTTATGGAATTTTCATAGTGCATTTTGTAGCAAACTGGCGACTGAGAGGAGATTGCTCTGATCACTGCTTACAGCTTTAATTTGAACTAAAATATATTTTTGTACAATGTTTCATAAAGTTTGCTCAGAGGACTTAAAGTTATTTGTGATGAGAATAGATGAGAAAGCAGTGAGGTATGCCCAAGCCATTTGATCAATGCATGAATGGTTTTAGTTTAATGTTACATTTTCAATTAATGCAACCTCTGCTTAGCCAGGACTTGAACTAGGAACCTTCTTCCTGGAAGAAGACACACTGACAAAGAGCTTTTGATGAGTATTTACCATAGCTTAACTTCTAGGTTGTTTAATTTATCTCAGTGGTTGCCAGATATCTTTATTTTGTGCTCAATAGAACAACTAAGGAGTCAAATCAAATAAAAACTGTAAAAAACTCAATTCTTTGGTAGATGATTGTCACATTTAACTATTTTTTGATCAAGAGTTTCTCCTTCTCCACTCATTCTGTCTATAACCTAAGAATAGAAATTTTACATGGAAATTTCACAAGCCTGCCTCCCGCTTTTGTGTAATAAATTGAGGGATTTTCCATGCAATACGCACAGGGTCTGTAATTTTCCACTGCATTTTAATGTTCATCCAAGTGAATGAAATGGCTAAATTTTAACCCACTTTCTGACCCTGTTTGTTTTCAGATCAGGGATCTTATCTTTGGGTGACTTCAAGACAAGCAGGCGACGAGGGAACGAAAAAAAAGCAGAGATTGTTTGACTTCTGTAGCAAAAGGTAAACCTGCTTTCATGTGGTTTTCATGGAACATAAAAGGAGAGGTTTTAAACGCTTTGCTCACATCTTTTGTTTACAGCCTTTCTGTTTTAAACTTCAGCTTTTTCTTTTTAACAAAAAAGGTTTCACGGGTATTTTTGCATTTGCATTGTCGCCTGATGACCATGCCATCCTAAACAATGTTCAATGAAAATAGACTGAAATATTTGAGCGAAAGGATTGATAGTCAGAGTTGTGCTCATAAGTTTATATTCCATTTTTCAGAAAATAGGAAATATACAAAAAAAATTCTACTCTCTTGTCAAACAACAGAAATCTTCCAAATGATCCTGATCAGGTTTATATATACAGAAGTCTCTTGAGGTAGTTGTCGAAGAGGTTCTTTATATTCTCTCTTGGTAAAGCTGCCAATTCTTCTCGGAAAAAGCCTCCCACTCTTGTAAATTTTTGGGCTGTATGTACACAACAGTGCAGCATAAACTTTTTAGAAAAAATGTGCCTAAACTATGATGGCAACGCATTTATTAATTAAATCTCCAATGACAATGCACCTTTCTGCCAGAACTGGGGGGCAGTGGGGCGGCATTACTACTTATTACTACTAATTGGCTAACCAACGGACTAATTTCATGGCACAACAACTGAAAGTTGTTTTGATCATTCTAAAATTCTTAAAATCGGAATCCAAGTTTCTACTTAAACTGTCTTGACCGGCTGCAAGATAAATGGAACGATTAGGTGGGGATATGTACACGAAACAATGGCAGTTGTTTAATATCACAAGATCAGCTGCCAAAAGTCACGCTGACATTCACAGGAGTTACAAACTACTCTAGAAATTGAAGTTAATATAGAACAAAATATTAACAATGTGTTTAACTTGAACTAGAGGACATCCAAGTCTGATGTCTGGCAACACTTTGGTTTTCTGGTCTCGAAAGCTAGTCAGCCACTTGCTCGGGCGAGTGTAAAAAGCAGTTGATTTCTTTCACCGCTGTGCCACTGTAAGCAAAACTTAAGCTCAAAGATAAGCAAAACTGACTTTATCACAAAGATCACGGATATGGTAAAGAATAGCTTAAGATAAGACAAGATAAGATTGACTTTATTAATCCATGGGATCGAGAAGTAAATATACAAGACATTTAAGCAATGTAATGTTTTTAGTTAAAAATATAAAGTAATAATACTGAACATAGAAATATAGTGAGAAAAATGTAATATTGGACAGAAGGAAAAAAAAGGGCCTGCCCTTTGGATTGGAATATTAATTTATTCATCTTCTAACCCGTTTATTATTTCCTTTTGGGGTCACGGGGCTCTGCTGGTGATCTCCAGCGCACATCAGGCGGAAGGTGGGTGTACACCACCATTGCAAAACAACTCACACATTTCAAATGACCTAACTTTGTGGGGGATTGTCGGGGAAACTGGAGTACCCGGTGGAAAGCACGGGGAGAACATGCAAACACGATCCAGGAAGGTTTAGCCTCAAACCGGCAACCTTCTAACTAGAAGGTCACAGTGCTACCCACTGCTCCATCGACATGCTTGAACGCTATCTTGAAAAACACACAGCTACCACAGGCGCACGCTAATTGAGCCCAGATGAGCAAAATGCCAGAGAACTTGATGCTATAAACAGCGCTCACATGCTGAAGAAATAGTAAATCTTAGCCCATGTCCTGGGGTTTTTTTTTTTTAAAAAAAGGGTTATTTTCTCACACCGTCTACAAAAATCCCTGCGTCCATATGCATCCATTAAAAAATTCCATCCCCACGGACACTCAGACACCCCTGAAATGCTGTAATGACTTTACCAAACCAACAAGTTGCAGTCGATTAATGCCATTATTTAGCACTGCGTGAGCACAAACACAAGCGTCTCTGTTTGGTGTCTAAATAGTAAACATGTAATCCTCTACATGCTGTGAGGCACAGTAGTGGAATAAACAGTTTCATAGTCCTCACTTCGGCCGCCATTACATTTGGCCGCTGTTTGTCAATAAAATGACAAACTCCACCCCGCAGACGCATAAAACCCTGGTTTCCCAGTGCAGAGCGTTGCAAATTCAGGACCTTAAACCGCTCAAAAAAAAAAAAAAGCCACCAGCATATTGTCTGGTGAAATGAGTGTCACACTTTAAGGAATACAATTGAACCAACAATCTTTGTTTTGCTAGAGCAATGCTCTCCTGACTGAGCCACAGGAAACGTTATAGATGAAAAGCTGTTCCAGGGCTGTTGATCCAGACCGGGGTAAAAGTTCATCTATGTCAGGACAATGACCCACATCCCAGAGAATCATAAAATGGATCAGATCCTCAAAAAAAAAAAAAAAACAAAACCTTAATGTCATCATTATGGGTTATTGTGCGTAAAAAGTTATGGGAATTTTTTTTATTTTATAGACTTTTACAGTAATGCATGTACAGATAGCAGTACAAATTGCTCCGGGCTGCTTATTTAAAGGAGTAATGTACAACTATTTTCTTTTTTTGCTCTATTCTTTGAGCTTCAACAATAGAGATTTTACCATTGCATGTTGACTGAATTTTTATCATGAGCTGTTGTGATTGGCTGATGCGTTGAACATTCATAGTAGAGCTGGTGTATTTTGTTTTATCGTAAAAATGGAATCACAGATTTATTTATTTTTTTTTAGAGAAATTTTGCCTTTAGAACTTTTTATTTTTCTTCATATGTAAAATAACACTGTATGCACTTTTGTCTGAAGATACAAATGAGTTTTTAAATAACTGAAGAAACTGTTCCTCTATTGAAAACAAGTTCTATGGTTTTGTCCGCCCATGCAGCTGTGTTGGTACTTGTACCACACGTGAATTTCTTTGGTGGGTTTGATGACCTGGTCACAATAAAGTAAAATTGATTTTCCATACATTTTTTACAGATTAATCGCACAGCTTCATTGTTTAACTAGATGCTATCTGATAAAAGACGCGCCTGAGGCCATAGTTATGTCCATAGGTTAACAATTGTCCTAACTACGAAGATTATTTAAGATTATGTCCTTGTAGTTTTTTTTATTTTTGTCATACATGCTCTTTGCCTCTAATGATTAATCATTTTGCCATTAATCGTTCTGCTAGAATGTTGATGAGTTGCCGTAGCCTTGCAACAAGCAGCATTGTGATTGGTCAGACATGTTTCTGTCGCCTGCTATGACTGGGAAAATCAACCTAGGAGCGATAAAGGTAATTTAGCTTTTTTCCCACTACAAATTACATTGTTGACGTAAAGAGGGTCACTAACAAGTATTGTTCCGAAATATATTTTTGTTTTGTGAATAAAACGCACAATAAAAACACGGCTGGCGTGTAAAGGCCTTTAGAGCTAAATGTGTTCATGATAACAACCCATCATGGCGCAACCAAGGTGAGTGCCAGTCTGGTTTTAGCAGTTTATGCTGTGATCATTTTTCCAATTACTATGTTGAGTATGAATGGAATCACAACCCCTTTTTCCCATTTTCTGAGCTATTTGCCTTTATTGTGAACAGACTGGACAGTATTTAGACAGGAAGAGAAATAGCTAGAGAGAGAATGTCACCCGGTGCACCATCCACTACTCCACAGCCCAGACTCTGCTCATAACTTTTGATGTGATCGCGGTTTAAAAGCATTGGTTAGCATGAAGTTAAGCACAAGACATGCTAAACATTTAAATTACATTTCTGTTCATCTCGACTGGCCCATCTTCTGCTTCTCTCTGGCCTATCAGAGTCACACAGCTCTGTGAAACTGAGACGTTTAAGAGGAATTCAGAGCCCTGGCTTCAGATTTAAAGTCAGTGCACACATGGGTGGACATGGAGATTTAGGGGCCCTTTGGGAGCATTTTATTACCATCATAAAAAAATCAATTCCAATCAAGATCAGTATGCCTCAGTAAGTCTCAAAACAAGTCCCCTCTGCCCATGTAATTTTAATTGAATGCAATTATAATAATTTCTATGACAAATTTATATCATAAAAGTTATGTAAATTTAGTAAACATTAGTTTTTTTATTGGTGCAAGAATACCTTTTAAAGTAAAAAAAAAAGTATTTAACCCAAAATGATTAATCCACCTAAATAAAAGCTATGCTGATTGAGTATTGTTTTGTTCGGGAATCCTGTATACATGTTTAAAATGGAATATTAATATTCATTCATTCATTTTCCAACCTGCTTATTCCATTTTGGGGTCCCTGGACAGGTCGCCAGTCCATCGCAGGGACACACACTCACACATTCACACCTAAGGGGAATTTAGATTATTCAATTTACCTAAACACATGTATTTTGGGATTGTGGGGGAAACCGGAGTACTCGCAGGAAACCCACGCAAGCACAGGGAGAACATGCAAACTCTTCTTCACCACCAACCTTCTAAAAGTTATAATACTAAGTACTTATAATACATATTTATATTAATAAGTTATATAGGTTCCGTGGCATTTATTGTTTGATTTATGCAAATGTAGGTCAATACGTTTTTGTTTTAAGGCTTATACATAGTGGCATGTTCTTAGTAAACACGTTTCAGGAGGAATCATCAAGGGGATGACATCAGCTGGTCTCAATCGAGCCATTATTCAAGCCAGTCCTACCTTCTTCTCTTTGATTTAATCTGAGCCTCACCCATCTTCCACCTTTTCTTTTCACTGGGAGAACCTTCTGCAATCGGACGGCTTGTCTTGTTTGTTCGTACTCACCACTCTATGCTTATTACAAGGCAGGCCCTGGGGATGAAATTATATCCTTAAAACATCTCAATATATTACTCAGCTAACAGTGTCTCATCTTCATTCATTCGTCTTCTAATTAGCTTATTATTCCCTTTCGGGGTCACGAGGGTCTCCAGCTCATATCAGAAGAAAAGCGGGGTACACCCTGGACAGGTTGCCAGTCCATCAGGGCTAACAGTATCTTAATGGATGTTAAATATCTTATTGCGACACATTTCGGTTGATATCCCATGGTTTGGGATAGTTTCCATTTATGGTGTTATTAATCCATAGTGAACGATGGTTTTAAGCAACTTTACTTGTGGGTATTGTGTCCTTACTATTAGAGCTTTGCATAGAATTCCTGAAACCAACCCATGGCTATTTCTCAGGGAGTATGTAAGACTTATCAGGAGAGACAGGATCTAGTTTTGCTGGAAGTGCCTTTTTCTTGGCTCTTGAGCATTCTTCAGAAGTAATGATCCGTATTTTCTTAGAATTATTTATGAATTCAGCTTACCAGTAAGAAAACCTGACCTTTCTCTTCAAACCCAATCAGCCATGGTTGCTTTTTTGAATTTTGCAGTCACCTAGAAAAACAATACCGTTGATGCTTCTGTCTGAGTGCTCTGGTCCAAAGTGGTTAAAATTAACCGAAGTTGAATGTTCCACATTATTCACTGGAAAGATGCATCATAAACATATTTTTCTGACAGCACATCAACAAAGAAACACACAATATTTTATTGTATTATGGTCTGTCAATTGTAATTGGCTGGTTGGTCTAGGTACAAAGTCCTATATCCTCACAGGTAGCTCCAGTTCAGTTTGTTCACTTTTAATATGACACTGCCATTACTTGTAATCATAATCACTCACGGCTTTGGATGAGAGCTAGACGGCAATGATAAACCTATCCAGATTCGCTGAACTAGTACTGTTTTCATATACGTATACCATCTTTTATTACACAAAAACTTGTTTTGTGCAGCACTGTTGTCGGCCCCATCTCTAAAGCTGGACTGAGAGACACAGGATTGTGTTATTAACTGTATTTACATCCACCTTTTTTATGCAAATTTTGGAATATCGCATAAAAGAACCCTGGAAATAAAAATGCTAAGACTCCCGCCTCTGAAAGCAAGATGACTTGACTGCGCATATTGCAGTTTGTCTATGTGTTAAAGTAAGTTATTATATATGAAAAAAGACCTCCTAACGGAGCAACTTCCATTTTTTGTTTATATTTGGCGCCAGTTTATCAGGAAGTGATAATTCTGCTCTCTTACTCGTTGAATGGATACTTTGTGCTTTGTTCGCAAATATTTTACTGCAATATTCCAGTTTTGCGCATAAAATTCATTTGCATCTTTGGATGGAAACATAGAGTGATGATCCCAGCAGCTGGTCACTAAGTGTTGAGTTGTGCCTGTATGATCTGTACTTACAGAGCTCTAGTCCAAATGTTAATCATTCCCGTTCAGAGGAAAAATGTAGCTATATTTTAATTTTTTTATATATTTTTTTTATTTCCTTCAAAACTTTTAATTGAAGAAAATGTTGTGCTTTTTTACCTGTTTGAATGAGTGTAGATTTCTGGGCCTAAATGACTGAAAATATATAATGTTAGAGACACATATGGAATATTGGGGCAAAGCAAAATTTGCCATAGAACCAAGTTCACCATAGCACAGTTGACATTTTTACCTGCTGTGGTGCCATTTTTTGGAGTATTTTAATTTGCTATACATCAATAAAACCATTATATCCTATATTTTAATAATATACATATGAAGTTAGGTCAATCTAAACTGAAGAAAGTGTCAAAACTACAATAAACCACAGGCACAAAACATTTTTTTTCCAAATACAGACACGTCATAGCTTTATCCTTCAAAATTGTAAATGTAAATTGCAATGAAGTAAATTTGTTCTGAGTGAATTTATTGCTTAGTGTTTGAGATCCACTCAAATTTATAAAGTAAGACAAAAAATGAAAAACATTTTGCAGAAAACATACCTTGAACATTTACAACTGTGCAATCAAGTTGCAAATTGAAAAAAAAAATGTTTCTAAGATACTTTTGATCATAGATAGCTTTGTATTTGACAACTCATCAATATATAGTGCAGTAAATAACAAAAATGAAAATGGATATTGCTGTGATGAAACTTTACAAAAGGAGAACACAACATAAATATATATTTATAAATATATAATAATGTAAAACTGGTTACTATACTAGTTACCGTATAAGCTATTTACAGTGCAACAGTATTGTACTGCACTCAGGAGCTCTGGGAGGACTGGTGAGGACTTTCTTCACTCCTGTGTGGCTTTTTTGGGCCTGATGCCCCTCACAGATGGCAAAATGGAAGTTATGGGATGTTTAGGAGAGATTTAGATACAGATTGAGCGAGTCCAAGCCAAAAGTTTTTGCCACGGTAAAAGTCCTGGGAAGATGACGTCACGTTGTTATTCGTGGGTAATATTGCGGGAATTTATTGTTTTACAATTTGATGAGGAAATATCCTTCATCAGAAGTGCTGTTAACACCCCCAGTGTGGATTATAATTGTTTTATTGTGTAAACGTTTTATGGATTTTTTGTGACTTTTACTGGATTTCTGCACACCCGCTCGCGAAAAAAAAAACAGCTCTATGAGGCATGTTTCATGTAACTTCTGTTTACGATACAAAAAGAATTATCGCTCTATCTTATGTGGTTCCAGTTTAACCAGCATTTACAAAGTGATCTGTAAATGGAACGCCTTAACTTTCATGACAGATGTGCTTTTAAATTGAAGTGTATCATAGTAAAAGTCTCTGCCGTGGTTTGGCGTGGTCAGCATTCCCTATGTATTGGCATAATAACTGACATGGAGCCTGATAAAGAAACAATAAGTACAAAAAAGACTAAATGAGTGAGTTCACCGGCCAATCAAATACAGATATTCCAGAAAGCAGGTAATCTGCAACGGGAAGAATGAAGTGCTCTAAAATTTCCTGCTTCAGAGCTGTGATAACTGGACTTAATAAAAGACAATGGACCCACGCCAGCAGACGTCACAGCTCCCCAAACAATCACCTACTGTGGAAACGTCACACAGGACCTTTGTGCCTCTTTCTCCAGACTCTGGACCATTGGTGTTCATATATAAAGATAGGCGAAATATAAAGATTAAACATCCTGAACACTGTTGATATACTTCAATTCTTGGTTCTGTGAGCATTCGGTTCTTTAGCAATTGCCTGAAGCTTTTTCTCCTCATGGAGGGTGTCTGTTGATCTTCTGAACAATGGTTAGGTCAGCAGTCTTTCCCATCATTAATTACATTAATTGGCCATTTGTCATTATATTCCATATGTGTGAATCAATAATTATTAAAATTGACACAGTGAAACCGTTAAAGAATTAATTTGTGTCTTGTGAGCTTTATTTATTGGATGGGAATTAACCAATAAAGATGCTAATGAACATTTTCAAGCAAGATTCAACATTGAGTCATTTATTTAAAAAAAGTTAAATTTGATTAATGGATCATGGAGATAAAAAAAACCTTTATATTTAATAATATCCTTTTTATACATTTTTCTTTATCTGCGTGCTTTCTTAGTTTTTCCATTATTATTCTTCAGGGGTTATTTCAGTAGAATTCCAAGATGCTCTCTCTATTCGGTTATGAAATTTTAATTCGAAGCTCATTAGCATATAAATGGAAAAGCCTTTTAGGTCTCTCCTCTTCCAGAAGAAATTTAAGAGGCAATATTTCTTTTTCAGCAGCAACTATTATATGTAAATGGTTGAAAAGCAAGCAAGCAAACAAGAAAGCTTCCATGAAGAAAACAAAAATACTAAAATCTGTGGGGTAAGGTTTTTTTCACCAAACGTCTAAAAAAATGCAATTTTTATTTTAGAAAGTTGTTTAGAAAAATAATACTAGTATAATTCATTTTTTTTCTATTATTTATAGAACAGTTCTTGGTGTCTTGTATCATTACATGTGGCTTTCTTTTTGCAGCTCGGAAGCTTGTAGAGTTTTAGTTAAAGTCATCAATATTCTTTCATTTTCACATTGTTTTTTCACTTTGCTTGCCAAATCTCACAGCTTTCTCATAGAGACTCAAGCATATATATGTTTGAATCTTAATAAATCACCTAAGAAATAGTTATGAGACTATACTGATACATCGACTCTGACTCGGTGTCGTTCTGTTCCAGTCTCATTACCGATCTTTAGGTCTGGTGTCATTAGCGCTACGTTGGTCCATTCGCAACCAGTCGGTTAATCTAGTTGATCTCATAAGTGTTCAGTTGGTCCGATCTCATAACCACTGTGTTGGTCTGGTCAGTTGTACGGCTCAGTTTGTCTGGTCTCATAAGTGCTGTGTTGATCCAGTCTTATAACTGCTCAGTCAGTTGATTCGGACTCAGACCTGCTGATCAGTTGATCCGTTTCATAACATGTTGATTGTGCAGTGTCATGCTAAATCAGTCAGTTGGTCTGGTCTCAAAACCAGTCGTTATGTCCGGTTTGGTGTCATAAGCGCTATATCGATCTATCTGTCTGGTCTCATAACAGTTTGGTCCAGTCTCAAACCCACACAGTCAGTTGTTCCCGTCTTGTAACGGCTCCATCGGTCGACCAATACAGTCTTCAGTCAACCCATCGACCATCCATCTAATTTCTTAACTTGTCGACCCAACTCTGTCACCCTTTTATACAGCGGGGAAAATAAGTATTGAACATGTCAACATTTCTCTCAAAAACATAATTCTAATCGAGCTATTGACATGAAATTTCAACCCTAGTAATCCAAACATTTATGTCCATAGATGAAGTTATGTGTAATTAAGTGAAATGGCACGGGGAATAAGTATTGAACACGCGTACTGAAATTTATTTAATACTTAGTGCAAAAACCTTTGTCGCCTCCTGTATGGAGAAACCAGTGGAATACATTGCTCAGGTGTGATTTTGGCCCATTCATCCCTCAAACTGCCTTCAAATCTTCAAGGTTCCGGGGGTCTCTTCTGTGAACACCGATCTTCAGTTCTCTCCAAAGATTTTCAATTGGATTCAAGTCTGGTGATTGACTGGGCCATTGTAGCAGCTTTATTTTCTTTTTCTTCAACCAGTTGAGTGTTACCTTGGCTGTGTGCTTAGGATCCTTGTCTTGCTCAAAGATCCACCCTCTTTTCAACTTCAGCAGCCTGGCAGATGACAGCAGATTCTGATCAAGAATGTCTCGATACTTTTCTCCAGTCATTATTCCTTCAATGATATGAAGTCTACCAGTACCACATGCTGAAAAACAGCCCCACGCCATGATGCTCCCACCTCCAAACTTGACTGTTGGTATGGTGTTTTGGGGGTGATGTGCGGTGCCATTTTTCCTCCAAACATGTTGTGTCTTATGACATCCGAAGAGTTCAATTTTGGTCTCATCTGACCAGAGTATCTTCTCCCAGAATGTCATGGGTTTATCCAAATGTTGTGTCGCACACTTCAAACGAGCTTCAACATGCTTCTTCTTCAAAAATGGAGTCTTGCGTGGTGTGCGTGCATGGAGGTCATGGCGGTTGAGTGCATTACTTATTGTTTTCTTTGAAACAACGGTACCTGCTGATTCCAGGTCCTTCTGAAGCTCACCACGAGTGGTCCTAGGCTGTTGGAGAACCCTTCTGATGATTGTTCTGACACCTCTATCTGAAATCTTGCGAGGAGCACCTGGCCGTGGCTGGTTTATGGTAATGCCGTGTTCTTTCCACTTCCGGATGATGGCCACAATGGTACTCACTGGAACTTTCAGAAGTTTGGAAATGCGCCTGTAACCAATGCCTTCAGTGTGTTTTGCAACAATAAGGTTGCGTAGGTCTTTGGACAGCTCTTTGCTTTTACCCATCATGCAATGCTTCTTATCTTTTAAAAGGCATCAATCAGAACTATACCAGCTGATATTACTTTGCACTAATAGGGGGCAGGTTAACCTTCTGAATACTGACAAACTCCAGTTGCTTTCTTGGCTTGCCAGACCTTTTTACTCCTCCTGTTCTTCATGTGTTCAATACTTATTCCCTGTGCCATTTCACCTAATTACACATAACTTCATCTATGGACATAAATGTGTGCATTACTAGGGTTGATGCCGACATCTGGTCAAAATTTCATGTCAATAGCTCAATTAGAAATGTGTTTTTGGAGAAATGTTGACGTGTTCAATACTTATTTTCCCCGCTGTATATCCACTCATTAGCCATCTACCTATTCCCCACCCAATAATCTACTCTTCTATCTATTTATATTCACCCAGCCATCCAACCTTATATCCTATGTATTATTTACCCTCCCCTCCATTCGTCCAATCTTAAAAACCTACCTTTCATCCAGTTTCATAACCTTCCTGTCCACCCAACCATATACATAATTGTCTGCTTATCTGTCCATGTATAATCCAATCTTATATCAATCAACCAGATTAATTGACCATTGGTCTATTTTCTTGCACCTTAGTCACTAAACATGGACGTTAAATATTTTAACAATTGTAAACAAAGACACTAAAGAAAATTCTCTTCTTTAAAAGGAAACTCATTTACACCCCTCCCCCAAACACATTTCATATCATAACTCATCTAAATCTCCTTTTGATCTTGCAATTTCTAGTAGAGCAGGTTCCCTCTCTTCATCTCCTGCTTGTTCTCACAATTTTGATTTCCATCAGAAATTTAATCTATAGTGTTCAAGAGCTCAGCACCGGCCTGTCTGCTGCCCTCAATTTCTAATTTTAGTCTCTTCATTCAGGATTTATTTTTTGCCATAATTCAAGCCAGCTTTCCAATATCTCTTGGTTATTAAATTTTAATTCCCAGATGATTAGCATATAAATTGAAATGCCTTTTGGTTTTTGGAGTTCTCTCTAGATTCAGATGAAATTTAAGAGACGATGTTTCTTTTTCAGTCTCTTCAATGAATATTTAAAATTATGAACACAAGAAAAACAACCAATGCAAATAAAAATAATAATTATTTCTATTGATGTTTTGTTGTTTTCTTCCATTATTCCCTAATTACTCAGAGTATGTCCATTGTTATCCAAACATTATAACAGTTGTAGTAGTTTTGTCGTTTATGTGTCTTTAGTTTTTCGTTTCAATAACATTTTTTTTTTTTTGTAAGAGTGCCATCTTCCCAACAAATCCATAAAATCTTTACTTATGATTATGGAGCTTTTTTATCGTAGCCAAATATGTATTATTCAGATGTGTTTTTGCTTAAAATTTGGTTAATTAGTATTAAGGTTATATAAAAGAGCTCAGTTCCTTAAAAGAAAAAAAAAAGAATGTTTATTTCCCAGAGCATTCTCTGATGGTGGATGCTGCATGTGTGCTCTGCTGCTCCATACATCATGTTGATTTGATTTCAGAATCTTGCCTCTCTGTGCTTGGATGTGGGGTTTGTGGTTATTCTTCCAAACATAAATGTGTTGTGTTATGAACATCGCCCACAAACACTGGCAACAATATTTGCCTTTAAGACACTCTTACTTTACTGAATTCAGAGCCAGATTCTGCCTGTACTTGGCTCTTTACATTCTAAATTCATGCTCACCGAATTTTGCACATAAATCAGAATTTGTGAAAATTTATGTCTGATTGTACTCTGAAAAGTGGGTGGCACAAAGTGACTCTGTAGCATCACTGAACACATTTCAGCTTCTGACACACCAACAATTTCGTGTAGGTGAATGAAATTTTGCACGCCTAAAAAAATAGAAGTCAAATGGATTGTGTTTCTTAAAAAAATGTGACAGGAAGTCAACAATTTCACAAAAACCTCTAGAAAGGGGTAGTGTGGCTCATGTCATACTTTAATAAAGTCCTCCTAGAGATGTTCATCTCCAAGCTCCATCAGCCTTAACTTAAGGCATTTGGAATGTTAAACTGCAAAGTTTTTTTGAGTTTGTTAAAATAGGTGCATATAGCGCGCATCTAAAGTTGAAACAGGAAGTTGTTCAACGATATAATGTCCGATTGGGTTCTACTTTTCCATGTGTGTTAAGAGTACGTCTAAACATCTATAGAGCAACCTACAGTGTTATTTTTTAGAGCCACCGATTGGCAACACGGAAAATCCCTTTTTCTGCTGTTTTATTTAGCTTTGTTTGTTTGAAATTTGTAACACTTATGTGAGGGGTCAAGACCTACAAAACAAATCAATTGGGGCGAGTTTCCTAAACTGACAGGAGGTCAGTTAATTTTTTTATTCAACTTTTTTATTTCCATTATTTAGTGCCTTCAGTTTTAAGTTAAATCTACTGTTTATTTGTTTGTTGGTTTAATGCTTTCCATTTACAGTAAAATTTCTCGTTTCCCTCCAGTTTCCTCAGCCCACTCTCTGCGGCCCCGTGGAGTCATGAGTTGTCAGGAGGTGCCAAACTCAAATCCAAACCCAAGCCAGGAACCCAAGGACCCTGCTGTGCTGCCTGCTGGGGTGCCTAAACCGGACAACGGATCCACGCAGGCCGTGCCCAGCTCATCCCCAAAGCTGCCCGCTGTCACAGTGAAGACTGAGGCACCCTCTGAAAATGCCTCTAGCAATGGGAAAATGAGCGACGGCGGGCTTCCTGCAGAAATCTGTGTGGTGCTGGGCAATGCCCGCAATGCTCAGGCTCAAGGTCAGAGAAAGGATTGGTTTAATCTGGATCAGTGATGTTGAGAACTTGATTCTGATTGGATTGAAGGTGTTGATTAAATTAATTTCGCTGCGCAGGTAGTTTATTTTCAGTTTAATAACATTTTGATTAATCTGCTTCCTATTAGCAGTGGTTACCATAGTAACTACTGGTAGTTCAGTGTAACACAGTTACAGTAAATGTCGTGCAATTTTCTAAAATGTTATTTTTAAACGCACTGATACATTTTTACTCATGTTTTTGTTATTCATTAAACAATTTATATTTAGATTATTTGTTCATTCATAGCTATATTTGAAGAGATTATTTGATTCTAAACTGCTATAAATCCATTAATGTTACATTTATTTCTGTTTAAAAATATAAAAGATATTAATGACTCCAATAACTTCAAATCTCCATTTGATTTTAAACATTTTAAACAGGTTATTTATATACAGCATTTTGAAGGAAAATTATATGTTTTCTCTGCAAAAGGCAATAAATTACACTAATTCATGTGCAGTTTAAAAACAATATTTCTATGCAATATTGCGAATCTCACTTAGTGTGGCACAGACAGATGCTTTACAAACAGTCCAGTTTCCAGCTTTTTCCTCACAGGATTTAATAAAGACAGGATCATCGTAATTTTTTTCGAAAAAGAAAGACGTGACAGTAAAGAGAAGGTGGCACCACGATGATGACATTTGTTGGGTGAATTATTAAATTGCTGGTGATTGTCAAGCTTTGGGATGAAAGTCGACACACTGCAGAAATACACAGCCAACGTCATGTTTTGTCAAAAACTAATGACAGGACTGAAGAGAGGCCCAAAGTGTAGCTCATTTTTGTTGATTATTTTTTCCCCTCAAAATTGGTATTCATTGTATTTTCCTTCATTTCCTTTAAATACCTTCCTGCTTATTTAATTAGTTAAATACATCTGTGGTGTATTTTCACCATGGCTACAGTTAATTAGATAGACCCAGTCTTTTGCAGTGGGATTAGCCAATTACATTTCAGTCACATTTATTAGGTCAATCTTCGGACTGCTCTCGGCAGGGTGCTCTTCGTCTGAGTCAAGGAAATTTTAATGCAATGACGCTCCCTGCCTGAAGATGGCATTTGCAGTACATTAGATGCACACAAGGAAGCAGGAAAGAAGAAAGATGACAAGCAAGAAGAAAGAAAAAAATTATTGGATGTCAAGCGTTTAAACTCGTTGCCACCACTCGTATGACCCCTCCCCTTGGCACCCAAGGATTTCGATCCATGGGTGAAATGAAACCTCTGACCAAAAATGTGGGTCGGTGTAAAGGTTATCCTGAAATGGTTGTACTTTTTCTCACTTTATTCAACTCTGATGGCTCAAAGGGAGAGATTTACTGTCTGTGAGGAGTTGAATCCTCTTTAAAAAGGCCATTTTGATTTGTTCAATGAATCTCTAGGAAACTCAGAGTCGAAGACCAGGAGATTTTGGGGTAACCGAACAAGTTTAAAGCTGTCGAAAGCTGCAGTCATCCAAAATCCTTTAACACACACACAAAAAAACATTCTTTGTATCTTATAGACTGAAAGCCTTTAGGGGCTGCCCACAAAAGGAGTTGTCAGTTCAAGGCATGATCAGATAACAGAAGATTGTAAATCAAGTAGCACCTAGAGAACCCAGAAATTCCACTAGCGCCCAACAAAGACAACATACATCGGCTGGTATTTTGTAAAATGATTTTGTCTATATCTTAATAAGAAATTGTCTTTAAATCACTATCATGGCTTACAAAAGAAGTTACTTTTGTAATCCTACAAATGGCAAGTGGTTGTTTAAAATGTTGGCCTTTTATGTAACAAGACAAGATTAAGAACAGCAAAAGTGAAGCAGTTTTTCAGTAGATTTATTTGCATTAACTTGTAAAATGCAAGATTTTCATTGATTTCCATTAGTACAAATGAATGCTGTTGTCTTTTATTAATTAGGGCTTGCGCACCGAAGGTGTGTAGAACCCTACTGTAATTATAGTTTTCTGATTTTCAGTGCATCACATGCTCAAAAAGTCACAGAATTTCAGACACATGCCAGAAATGGTGAAAATGGACGTTTTTATTGGTGTTCTTGAAGTGATTGTTGAAAAATGGCTCTGAAAAGCGCCACCTCACACATTTCAACTTATGGTGCAGTTTGTAATGTGCAAATCAATTTCGGCACACTTGTATAGTGTTCCAAGAATTAAAAATAAGTAATGTGGATTAGAGCTGGCCAATATGGCTGAATATCAGTCATTCATATCGGTCGTTACTGATAATTATTGATTTTAATGATTCATGTTGATGCGGGTGGTACAGTTCTCTATTCGCAGAACTCCTGCAAAAATGTAAAATAATTTTACTAAAAACAAACAATGTTATTTATCTACTCCACATAAAATTAGAGCGAGGTCATACTGTGAATCCTCGAGCTTGTGGAAACGTGTGAAGAGCAGGACGGAGGGAAGGAACGCTTAACATTGACATTAGTTCATTATTAAAATGAGGTACGCGACTGGAAAAGATTTGGTAACTACTGATTTAGGCTGCTGCAGAAAAAAAACCTAATTGTTTTAACTTAACATTTGTGTGTTTATTATTTAGAGAGACCTTATGCGATGTTTATGTCATTACTTCAATGCAGCATACCTGAGGGACGTATGATGAAGTAGAAGCTTGGCCTTTCTCTGTCTGCACATAATGCACTTTGTTTTGATCGCTTGTGCTCCCGCCCTAATATGGATTACTTTCAGAAAGTCTGTTATTTTGAAAACCTGGCCACTGCAAAAATGGCCGCTTTTACTCATGCCATACTTTGGCAAACTCCTCCTTGATATAGTATCTCCAAACTACTTCCATCTTATCTTAAGTCATACGGAATGTTAAATTCCAAAGCTTTTTTGACTTTGTTGAACAATGTGCACACGGCGGCTGAAAATAAGAAGTTTCTAAATATCTTAGCCAGGCAAATTGTGATCGGTCCCAAATTTGCCAAATATGGTAACAGCTCATGTCTGAACACATCCAGAACTTAAACTCTCTGAATACAGCATTTATCATTTATAAAGTACTTTTTCATGTGGTTTTATAATTTTATTTGCCTGTATTTTTTTGGTCATTTCAACAATTCCAGCTGGATTACATTTTCTAAATGACGATTGGTCATTGTGAATAATGCAGCAAAAGAGCCACCGAATTGGACCAGAGCTGCGAGAGCCCTTTGATGATTTTAAATTGTTTTTCTCTAAACTGTTGGTTACTATTTAATTGTTTTTATTGTAAAATATTAAGATTGACCCCCCCCCCCCCTCTCTCTCTCTCTCAGGGTCATACATTTGTGGTGTGTGTGGCAAAAAGTACAAATACTACAACTGCTTTCAAACTCATGTCCGAGCTCACACAGGTACGGTCCTTTACTCTGCAGCTCCTAAGCAGTCTTTACTATGTAATAAAACTGTATAAATTGCATAAACATTTTGTAAACTCAGCTTTTATTTGATACCACTGAAAACAAATGAAGAACTACAAAAAGCAATTGAAGGGGTGATGTTGTGGTAGTCGGGAGTTATCCTTCTCCAACAGCTTCAAGTAGATTGTCAAGAAGAGCCCGGGTGAGATGTGAGGACCACAAGAGTGGATCAATCTGGTGGACCACACCTCCTTAAAATGAATGAAGCTCACAAACTGTATATAAATAAGGAACATGGCTTTAAGAAAAAGCCTTTATATTTGAATATTTGGCATTTGACTGTAATGTGTACATTTATATTTACAGGTCTGTTTCTTTTTTTGCATATTTCTGTCACTTCATTTTCTATTTCTTCAGCTAAACTGCTTTATATAAAAAAGAATACCTCAGAAATGCCCTATTTATTAAATAAAGTCCCTCGTGCAACCATGAACTCATTTTATTACCCGAGTAACTAATGAGTGCTTCTTTACCTAGCATATAAAATAAAAGATCTACAGAAGTACAGCTTAAATATGTACTAAATATCTAATAAAACACATTTTACATATTGATTGGCTTTCATAAAGAGCAGAAACTTTTTATCTCAATGTTTAACATTTCTTTTGGCTCATTATCGCACTCTTATTCTAGCTTTTTGACTGACACTGATACTATTTTTAGCTTTGCAAAATTATAACCTGCAAAAGTGACAGCAAAGTGGTGCTACAGTTTTTGTGTTCCTACTGGAAAAAAGCAACAATGATGTGGACTGAAACAAGCATGGTATGACAAGGAGACAAACTATATACAGAAATGAAACATGCCTGATTTGCATATTTAAGTATTTGATTAACAATTTACGGTCACAGTACAGATAATGTATCAGGCGGTAAATGAAACGTGATGAAAATCATCCAAACGTTTCCCCATGAGACAGTCGTTTTTATTAATGTGTCTGTGTTTTTTATGTTTAGAGGCTGAAGGGACAGTTTCTGCAGAAGGAGCTGTTCTGGGAATCAATAGTGAGTGCCACACATTTATGTTGTATTTTTTTTTATATATATAATATGTTGTCTCGGCTAAATTAATTTTTACATGTTTAGCTGGTAAATTTGGAAAATAGACAAAAGCTTTTATTTGAGGTTTTTTTTTTTTTTATGAAAAACCTCCTGCAAGGCAACATATCCAATTCCTATGAAAATTGTACCAAACCATTTGCAAACCATGCAGTCTAAAATTATTTAGCAGAATTTGATTTGCCAAACCATTATCAAATAATTAGCAAATGATCCTTATGAACAACTTGCTAAAATAGCCATGGGGCTATAACTCCTTTAGCCTATTTACTGGTTTCTGTTGTAACATCTATGACCCGAGGCTGCATCTCTCTGACCCCTAGTGGACCGTAGATATAAACAATGGCCATTTTGGCCTGTATCTTGAACATCCTCTCCGCCATATTGAATTAGCTTCAAAACCTTACTTTTTCAAAGTCCTTAAAGACATTTTGTCCTATTCTCACCAAATCAGAATCATCCTTAGACCTTGCTGGCAAAATCATGTCGATTGGAGTTATGGTTTTCCCATGACTATTTTGATGACATAATGCCAAGTGTCGTCTGAAATTGTATTTTACCATATCGGCTCAAAATGTTTTGGTGAATAAAAAAGCTGACCCCAAAACATTAATTTACTGAGAATCTTACAATTTTAAATTGGGCTCAATTCGATTAGTTTGTTTGAATTCCAATTATTGTATGGTGAATTGGGTATGGTATAACTTTAAGAATAAATGCTACACGTTATACTTTAGGCCTAGGTATAGTCTCTTCTGTTTCATTTAATTTATATTAGTAAGGATGTCCGGGAGAGGAGTCGCAGCGAGCTGTGCTTGATATGAACACAGGACACACATGTTGAAACTAGGGCTGGGCGATATGAGCGACATCTTTCTCTTTTTCTGCCGGCACGCACCCCGCCACAGTATCTCAACATTTATTACAATTTTGTCAATTATGGAGGAACGGCATCAAATGTATTGAAGTAAGAGTAAAAAAAAATTTTCACTTAAAATGTACTTGAGTATATTTAAAGATGGGTGCTTTTACTCAAAAAGTACTAGTCACCTCAAAAATGAAAATGTAGTTCGTTACTACCCACCTCTGGTCATGATGTTGATATTGTGATGAAAAGAAAACATATGAATCACTAGAGCAGACTAAGAAATGTTTTCTGGTACGTGTCTTGTTCTTAAATGCAGGCTCTTTCCGTTACACGTGTGACGTTTGTGGGAAGAAATATAAATATTATAGCTGTTTTCAGGAGCATCGAGACCTTCATGCTGTGGATGGTGAGTCACATATTACATTTTTTTCATTTCGAAGTAAATGAACTGATTACAAAATATTGGCTACAAATTGTGAAATCTGGCATTTCCGTGGCATCACTGAAATGGAATGGAAAAAATATTAATATTTCTTTTATTCCCAGCCGTGATCCTGCTTTCTATAAAATGCCTACACAAAGTATATAACGTAATGAATACGCCATTGCTGCCTGTGCTGGGTCATCTGCACACAAATAATACTTATTTAATCACGACTCTGTTTAAATTTATTTACATTTTTTAAACTTCACTCATTTATTAGAGATACATGTGTAAGTATGAGGTGTTTTCTGTGTGGAGTGTAGCGACAGGACTGGGATCACACCAAGCTGACTCGGCACTTGTCTGAGATATCGAATCCTGTCTGTGATTGCACTGTATTTTATTTTTTTTACACAAAAACATTTTCAGCAATCCTTTTTACAAAGAAAAGGAAAAGGAATGGCTGAACAAAAAAAAAAGGCTGGCTAAATTAATATCAGTTTCGGGTGTTATTATTTTCATTTCAGCAGTCATTATGGTAATATGATACACATTGAAATAAACAAGCCATTCCACCAAATGGTGGCTTGTTGTAACTTTTCAAAAACTTTTTTCTCAAAACAGATTCCAATGGCATACATGCTTAAGTATTCCACATTTTTCCATATTTAACTGTTTTATTAGCTGGACTGAGTTTCTAGCAAATACATGCTGCAAATTCACTTATTTGGCAAATATGTGCATTTTTACTCTTTCTAAAAACTAATTTGAGTAACAGGATTGTAATTTTAAAATAATGCTCCAAGATATCATCACAAAATCATTAAAGATGTAAATAAGAAAATTTAGATAACTTCCCATGGCCTTCTAAAGATCAAAGTAATGCAACTTTCTGCTGAAAGACTGATTTATGGAAATTCCTAGTTTTTCAGGAGGGGTATGGGTTAGGGTAACAGGAATGAGTAAAAAGCTGGAGTCAATAAACCTTTTTTTTAACCGAAGAAAGTATAGATATTTGTGTAAAAAAATTGAAACAAACAATTAAAAACAAATTATGTGCACAATTGAGCAGGATAAACTTTTTATCCGAAAAGAAAAAATGTGCTTTGATGGAAATGCATTTACCATGTGGTAATTGGGCGACATAAATAGACTAAGCAACAGAGCGATTTCATTGCGCGACATCTGAAATGTTGTTTTGGTCATTTAAATATTCATAGTGTGTCATCAAAGTGGTTAGGGATTATCATCTCCTCGAACCGTCTTAACCGGCTGCTTTCCCAAAGAGCAGTCTCCCACTTCAAAAAGCAAGATCACATGACTACACTTCATCTACATTTTCTAAGACACATGTTAGTTATTATATATGACAAAAGTTTTCTCCTAACGGAGCAACTTTAATTTTTCTTTGGATATTTGGCACAAGTTTATCTGGAAGTGTTCTCTTGGACAGTTTATTTTTCATTTAAAATAAAGAAATGCTCCTACCCTCCTTAAGTATATGTTAGAAGCCCCGCCTTCACCATAAAAGTCAACGGGACAAGAACCAATAATTAACAAAAAAAAAAGAAAAAAAAAAAGAAAAAAAGACTTCCTCTTTGTTTAGGTTATACTAACACATGCCCTTGTTGGTCATTTTTATGGGTAAGGGTTGTCTGTTTTTTCCATTGTTTTTATTGCTTTCTGGTAAAATGGCTCAGTGCAAGGAGGCAGCCATCTGGAGTTAATATTTTATTTCGTAAGGTTCTATGCTTCTATTTCTTGTGATCTCCAGATCCATATGACCATATGATACCTCTCGAGGAGTTGAAAGAGGAGACCGAAACCTTCCAGAAAATAGGACCAAGTAAGTCTTATTAATCATATGTTTCTGGTTCTTCACACTTGCGTGGTTCTTTTTTTAATAAGACTGAAGACTACTGACGTGAACGCTGGTGCTCACAAACAAGCAGAGTGAGTGCAAAAAAATGGGTTTGTTACCAAAACATGTCTGATTTGAGCAAAAACAAGAAGTTTTGAAGTCACATGGTGGAACAAATGAGGAGGTAATGTCGAAAAAGAGTTCTTTGAGACATTAAGACTTGGTAATGCTACTCAGAGTAGAACCAAATTCATTTTTGGTCCAGATCAGATTGAAGCAAACCAGTTTGGACACACCATTCCACAAGAAGCAGTTAGGATGGTGCTAATGAAAACAAATGCTCACCCCTATACTAAACTATCTTTCTATATTTCTAAATGCTTCACAAAGAAAAGATGATTTAAAGATGATTTAAAGATGTTTTTGAAACAGAGGCTATTAATAGTTTCTAAAACATACACATTTTTTTCTTTAGATAAGCTAAAATCTTTAAAAATGGTTTTATACTCAAATGAAAGTCATTAAACGTCTAAATTTGATTCTAGTTTTAAACTAGTTTGTTTGCAGTTTTGACTAATGTTTGTATGCTGTGCTCTGTAGAAACAGGAAGTTACACGTGTGAGTTTTGTGGGAAACAATACAAATACTTCAATCCATATCAGGAACATGTGGCTCTTCACACTCCACTGAGTAAGTGCTCTCTTATTTATAAATTATCTAAAACTGACAGGTAAAAGTGTATAGAAACTTTTAAGGTATGCACATTTTACCCAGAATCTTTATTTAAGTTTGTAGGCAAACAAAATCAAAATAATTGTTTGCATTTTGTACTGTTTGTTTCCTTCAATTGTTTTAGCAAATATCTTTTCCATTTTATTTAATAGAAGTAGGGCTGCAGCTATTCATATAATTTCACAGTTACAAAATAAACAATGTGATATTCTATGTTTGTGATTATGGGAATGAACGGAGCTAAACCTCGTGGTGCTCTGCCTCTGAGAAAAAATCCAAAATGCAGAAGTCATTTCATTTTCAGGTTTTCTTACACACAGTGCCTATTGTCACTTCAAAGCCGCAATAATAATTGAAGCACTGCTATTAAATCCCATAGTGACATCACAAGATGACTACCCTATAATTGCAATCATCATTATTTATTGCAGCTCTAATAGAAAGTGATTCAAATGCAGATAATTTTGTTTGACTAGAAAAAATTCAAATAGATTAGAAGGGAAAACTAAAACTAGTCATAATTGAAAGGCATGGCTGATTACACGGTATGTTCAGGTTGGTATACTTCCCACTCGTGAATCTGTCCCCCTCACCTACATCTCTCATCCACTCCCCCCTTTTATTTTAACACCTTCCTGTCCTGATGTAATTAATACAAACTGGTCTGTGGGTTTTAATATCAAATAATCTAAATAAATTTACTGCTTTCATCCAGAAGAGGAAACACCACGCCAGGTGTTCATTCCCGAGGAGATAACAAAACTGTCTATTTCAAACGAAGCACCTACTCCCCCATTTGGTAGCTTTTGAGCAGGACAGGACGAGGTAAAAAAAAAAGAAAGGGATGGCTGATGCGTTACTGTCAGCAAAATACCAATTAAACTTCTCCCGAAGGTACTGGAAGTCAAGAGCTCAAAGAACAGGGTTCATAATGTTGCTGTATCGTTAGATCTGATAAAAGCTGCACTTCCAGCCAACTATTTTGGAATATCGCATTGGAAAACCCTGGATGGAAAGCTAAGATTTCATTTGGAAACATTTCGAACAGCACATAAAATACGCTCACAACTGAGGAGGAAACGTTTTATCTGATGAGAAAAAATTAGCATAAACGTGCATGGAAACGCATTAACGACGGTGAATTTTTGAAGGTCATTATTTCACAATCTCTAGGAGGTGGAGTAAACCCTTCATTCTGTTTGAATTGTCTTTCTCTCTGACAAATGCAAACATTGGCTTTAAATTGGGCCATGGGTGGTCTTCCTCATCACCAGGATCAGTTAGTGAAGGAGTTGATGGGCTTTCCATGTCGAAAACGTGCCCTCATTGGCAGGCACAGCGCTGTTTTCTGTGATTGTCTGAGTCACTCAATGACAGAGCTGTGACAGAGCAATCTGCTGCTCTGGCAGTTAAAACGTGATTCATAACATTTTTATAATTGTACGTATTATGTGTTAGTATAATTGTATTCGGCACATAAGAAAATCTATTGGAGTAAAAGTATTAAACTCAATCGGAAATATTTACTTAAGTAAGAGAAATAAAACAATACTACAGTAAAGTACAGATACTGACTTAAGTACAGTAGTGAAGTAGTTCTACTTAGGGCGCTGCACAGGCTTCAAAGTTATTGTACAGTAATTGTTCAGACATTATAATATATTGGTATACTGCAATTAAAAGAAACATATAAACACTATTAAGTGTTTGTGTGAGTGTTTTGCCGCACCACCCATAACACCACCCCCCCCCCAGGCCATGATCCTAGGGGAAACACTGATATTATAATGTCTGAACAATTACTGTACAATAAATAAACAACTGTACACTGAACTAAACACTAAACATCAGATTTATTTTAATATGTTAATTATTCACAAAGTGTGCAGCTTTTGTCACTGCAGTGCATCTTTCTGGGCTTCTGAAAGAACATTTCCAGAGCATCTTGGTATGGATAGTCTGAAACTTCTGGCCCATTTGTTGAGATCCGCATGCAGGCTGCAAGATGGTCCCCTTGCAGCCTATTGCGAATGTCTGTTTTGACCTGTAAATACATTAACTGTTAGGCTTTAAAAGTGATAACTGATAGTAACAACAGTAAAAATCAACTTAACATAGTGATAGTTTAAAGCAGGAAATGCCATTGTATAACTAACTAGCTAGCTATTAATTAAGCAATTTATTTATCAATTCGTTCATTCATGCTTGTGTGTATTTACTTACTTACCAAGATCAGTCTTGTACAGCCAGGGGAGTATTTCGCCTCTGACAGCCAAGCTGGGTCAAAACCTGTCGTTCTGTGGTGGCTAGACTTTTGCTGCTTGTCAGGGGCAAGACATGCAGCACTTGGGCTCTTTTCTGTACTTTGATTCGGAGTAGGAAAGCTACACCGGCTGCTGCTCGCAGCAGAACACGTGCTGTCATCGTCACCATCTTGGGAGCGTTTAAAAAACGCGGATATTTTTGCCTGCTGCGACATACTCTCCGACGCGCGGTCTCTGTCCGCTGATGGGTGTGTGTGTGTGCGCGCATCGGAGCGGAACTCCGTGGTGCGCGCGCAGCGGGTGGAACTCCGCCGTGCGCGATACGGAGGACAATTGTAAACGCGCAAATGTTGAGACAGAAATTACATGCCATCGTATAAATAACAATGCTATTTAGTTTAATAAAAGAAAAAAGCAAAGACCTGTTTTATATAAATTACTTCTGTCGTTATTCGACGAAAATAAAATAAAATTAACTTGACCTTCAAGGGGGGCGGGGGGTGCGTTGGGGGGGTGGGGCGCCCCCCTAATATAATGGTAAGGGAAACACTGGAGTGGCTAGCGGCCGATGGGGAGCTGACTACGTTTAATCAAGTTAACCTCTCAAATCAAAACTCGGCTTGCTTGCAATAACATCAAAAGATTAAAAAAAATAAATAAATAAATATTTACTTTAAGCAAATAGCTGTGTTCTTTTAAATGTTTATTAGCAAAAAGATAAGACATAAGAAAACGTATAAAGTCTTCTTATTGTTTTTTATTAAAAGGCAGTTTTAATAAAGTGATTGTTGAGATTTTACAAATTTTTCTTATGTTTTTCCCACAAACACTAATAATAATAATGATAATAATATAAATATTCATTCATTCATTCATTCATTCATTTTCCATTCCCGCTTATTCCCTTTCGGGGTCACGGGGGTCTGCCGGTGCCTATCTCCGGCACACATTGGGCGAGAGGCGGGGGTACACCCTGGACAGTTCGCCAGTCCATCGCAGGGCAACATTCACACACACATGCACCTAAGGGGTATTTTAGATTAGTCAATTAACCTAACCGCATGTTTTTGGGATTGTGGGGGAAACCGGAGTACCCGGAGGAAACCCACGCAAGCACAGGGAGAACATGCAAACTCCTTCCAGGAAGGTCACATAATATAAATAATCTAATATAAATTATAAAACCAAGCAGCTATAGCGGCCGACAGCTGAGTATTTGACCAATTTAGATTCTCTAATCAAAACTTGGGTTGCTTGCCAAAATATATTGGGTTGCTTAAAATATAATAACAATAAAAATAATAAAATACAAACACATAAATGTTTAAGTTTATTATCATTTTTATGTATTATATATTTCATTCTACATTTTTTAAGTGCAACATGTAAACATTTTAAGCAAAATGTAACAACTAAACAAATACAAAGACTAAGAATAACAGCCTGTCTTACCTTTGGAAACAGTTATCATATAACAAACAGTTTAGTAAAGAATATAACAATTCCAAAAAGAAAATGAGACGGCCTCGCAAAATGGATTCACAGAGTTTTAAATTCACGTTGGCGATTCTACGCTTTATGTTCTCCATTTTCTGCCCGTGAGGTGAATCGTGGCCGAGCTAAACACGTGTGCTTAGGCGTGCATGCCAATGTGCGTGATGGG
>SRMA01024282.1:0-60980 GCA_007224835.1 Danionella cerebrum
AAAAAAAAAAAAAAAAAAACATTTTTACAATATCCAGGGTGTACCCCGGCCTCTCGCCCAATGTGCGCTGGATATAGGCACCGGCAGACCCCTGTGACCCCAAAAGGGGAATAAACAGGTTGGAAAATGAATGAATGAATGGATTTTCACAATGTGACCAGCACCTGTACACTATATTGTACACAATACCATATCTTTTTCCAGAGATTACATAACATTCACATCAAACCCTTAGTTATGCTTGGTATCAGCTGCACACATGTAACAAGTCAATATAATCTTTTTATAAAGACATTGAAAACTGATTGTTGAAAACTAAAAATAATAAATATAATAAAAATGAAGAGGACGATTTTTGATGCCTACCTGATCAGACTTGGTTAAACATGACCTGCATTGTTACATTTATTCCGTAAATGAGCGTAAAAGTATCTTCCTATAACCCAGGCAGCATGTATATCCTGCTGTTCACTGATATAGTGGCTCTACTTCATGTGTGCACTCTCATGAAAGCCTCTGATGTGGGCAGGATCTTCTCTAGTGTCCAGTGGTTAAAAGGAGGAGTGTCCTTCTGCCAGGGCAGTTCACACAACCCATCATGTCTCTTTTGTTTGTTGCCAAATATTGCCTTTTCAGTCCTAAATTGTGTGTGCGTGCGTGTGTGTGTGTGTGTGTGTGTGTGTGTGTGTGTGTGTGTGCGTGCGTGCGTGTGTGTGTGTGCGCGTGCGTGTGTGTCTGTTCAGTTTAATTGTCACATACAGTTCCTTGTCCTTCATGGTCTGCTGCATGTGTTTTGAATATGACTCAGCTTTTTTTTCATTTGTAAGCATTTTTTACCTCTTAAGTTTTAAGAGCTTTAAGTAAATTGGTCATAAATAATGAAAAGAATCATTTAATGCCATTGTACACATTCATGCAAGTTATATATTACAATGTTTATTATTATAACTGATAAATAAACTAAACAGAAATTGAATGTTCTGATTAGAATAAAGTTTTATATCAAATGAACCTGGTGCCCTTCATTCAGGGAATTAACTTAAAACATCACCCAAGGTGTGTAAAGGATTTCTCATTCTAGTTAGGTAGGCTACACAAGTATAGGAAAGATGACCATTGACACCTTGCGCAAGGCGGACCTGAAACAAAAGTCTTGGTTGTTCACAGAGCTCTCTGTCTGAGTACATTAACCCTAAGATGTCTAATAAATCTAATAAATTCCTTTTTTGTGGCAATGCTTGGTTTCATTTTTAGTACAACCCCAGGTTCTTTTTTTGACAAATGTTTTTTTTTTCATTACAGCACACCATAGCTCCACAACGAACCTGAAACTGTACAAAAAATACAATTCTGATAATTAATTTGCAAAAATAAAAAAACTAAATGTTTTATGACAAAAATCAAAAGTGTGGAGGGAAAAAAATCATAATTTCACAAAAATAGAATTATATAATTATTTCTCTTTATGCTTTTGATAAACATTTGTTGAATTTACTTTTAACTTTTTTTCCAAAATTTTCTTGATTATAAAAACGAAGTTGTTTTTAAGAAGGACAGATCAGAGAATGATATTCTTCTTCTTCTTTTACTTTCGGCTGTTCCCAGTTTAGGGGTCGCCACAGCGAATCATCTGTTTCCACCTAACTCTGTCCTCAGTATCCTCTACTCTTGCACCAACTACCTTCATGTCCTCTTTCAGCACATCCATATATCTCGTCTTTGGCCTTCCTCTTGACCTCTTCCCTGGCATCTCCATCTCCAACATCCTTCTACCAATATAACCACTATCCCTCCTCTGCACATGTCCATACCATCTCAGTCTGGCCTCTCTGACTTTGTCTCCAAAACAACCAACCTGAGCTGTCCCTCTGATGTGCTCGTTCCTAATCTTGTCCATCCTCGTCACTTCTAAACTGAACCTCAACATCCTCATCTCTGCTACTTCCAGCTCTGCCTCTTGTCTCTTCCTCACTGCCACAGTCTCTAACCCATACATCATAGCTGGTCTCACTACTGTTCTGTACACCTTTCCTTTGATTCTTGCTGACACTCTTCTGTCACACAACACCCCTGACACTTTTCTCCATCCACTCCAACCTGCCTGCACTGGTCTCTTCACCTCTTTTCCACACTCCCCGTCACACTGGACTGTTGACCCCAAATACCTAAACTCCTGCACCTTCTTGACCTCAGCCCCCTGTAACCTCACTGTTCTCTTTTCCTCCCTCTCGTTCAAACACATGTATTCTGTCTTGCTGCGACTGACTTTCATTCCTCTTCTTTCTAAAGCTGACCTCCAACTTTCCAGGTTTTCCTCCACCTGCTCTCTGCTCTCACTACAAATTACAATGTCATCTGCAAACATCATTGTCCACAGAGATTCCTGTCTGACCTCATCTGTCAGCCTGTCCATCACCATAGCAAATAAGAAGGGACTCAAAGCTGATCCTTGATGTAGCCCCACCTCCACTTTGAACTCCTTTGTCTGACCTACAGCACATCTCCCTGCTGTCTTACTTCTCTCATACATATCCTGAACTACTCTGACGTACTTCTCTGCCACTCCTGACCTCCTCATACAGGACCATGGCTCTTCTCTTGGCACCCTGTCATACGCTTTTTCTAAATCCACAAAGACGCAGTGCAGCTCCTTCTGACCATCTCTGTACTTCTCCATTAACAATCTCAGAGCAAAAATTGCATCAGTAGTGCTCTTCCTGGGCATGAAACCATACTGCTGCTCACAAATATCCACTTCTCTTCTAAGCCTAGCTTCCACTACTCTTTCCCAAAGTTTCATTGTGTGGCTCATCAACTTTATGCATCTGTAGTTGTTACAACTCTGCACATCACCCTTGTTCTTAAAGATTGGCACTAGGACACTTCTCCTCCATTCATCAGGCATCTTCTCACTCTCTAAAATCCTGTTGAATAACCTAGACAGGAACTCCACTGCTGTCTCTCCTAGACACTTCCACACCTCCACTGGAATGTCATCTGGACCAACAGCCTTTCCACTCTTCATTCTCTCCAGGGCCTTCCTCACCTCATCCTTTCTAATCTTTTCAACTTCCTGCTCTACAATATTCACATCTTCCTCCCTTCTTTCCCTTTCATTCTCCTCATTCATCAACTCCTCAAAATCCTCCTTCCATCTTCTCAGCACACTCTCCTCACTTGTTAGCACCTTTTCTTTAATCACCCTTATCTGTTGCACATCCTTCCCATCTCTGTCTCTCTGTCTCGCTAATCTATACAATTCCTTCTCACCTTCCCTAGTGTCTAACCTGGCACAACTCATCATATGCTTTCTGTTTGGCCTTTGCCTACTCCCTCTTCACTCTGCGCTGCGATTCCTTGTAGTCCTGTCTACTTTCTTCAGTCCTTTCAATGTCCCACTTCTTTTTAGCTAGCCTCTTCCTCTGGATGATGTCCTGTACTTCCTCATTCCACCACCATGTTTCTTTATCTTCTTTCCTCCTTCCAGCTGACACACCTAGCACCTTTCTTCCTGTCTCCCTGATCACTTCTGCTGTGGTTTCCCAGTCATCTGGAAGCTCTTCCTGACCACCCAAAGCCTGTCTCAGCTTCTGTCTATATTCCTCACAATCTTCTTCCTTTTTCAACTTCCACCACTTGGTCTTCTTTTCAATCTTTCCTCTTCTTTTCTTCCTGACCACCAGAAACATCCTACACAACACCATCCGATGCTGTCTGGCCACACTCTCTCCTACCACTACTTTACAGTCTCTGATCTCTCTCAGATTGGCTCGTCTACAAAGGATGTGGTCTACCTGCGTACTCCTACCTCCACTCTTGTAGGTAACTCTATGTTCCTCCCTCTTCTGGAAATAAGAATTAACTACAGCCATTTCCATCCTCTTGGCAAAGTCCACCACCATCTGTCCTTCTAGGTTCCTTTCCTTAACACCGAACCTGCCCATCACCTCCTCATCACCTCTGTTGCCCTCGCCCACATGCCCGTTGAAATCTGCTCCCACTACTACTCTCTCTCCTCTGGGAACACTCTCAATCACCTCATCTAACTCACTCCAAAATCTCTCCTTCTCTTCCAACTTACAGCCTACTTGTGGAGCATAACCACTCACTACATTCAACATCACCCCTTCAATTTCTAACTTCAAACTGATCACCCTGTCTGACACTCTTTTCCCCTCTAAAACATTCCTCACAAACTCCTCCTTCAGGATCACTCCTACCCCATTTCTCTCCCTATCCACACCATAGTAAAACAGTTTGTATCCCCCTCCAATACTACGCGCTTTGCTACCCTTCCACCTGGTCTCCTGCACACACAGAATATCTACCTTCCTTCTCTCCATCATGTCCGCCAGCTCCCTACCCTTCCCTGTTATTGTACCAATGTTAAGAGTCCCTATTCTTAGATCTATACTCCTGCCTTTCCTCTTCTCTCTTTGACTGTGAATCCTTCTCCCTCCTCTCCTTCTTCGACCAACAGTAGTCCAATTTCCACCGGCACCCTGTAAGTCAACAGCACCGGAGGCGGTCGTTGTTAACCCGGGCCTCGACCGATCCGGTATGGAAATCGATTTGGTGACTCGCATATTTGGTTTTTGGCATTTTTTACGCCGGATGCCCTTCCTGACGCAACCCTCTCTATTTATCCGGACTTGGGACCGGCACAGAAGTCACTGGCTTGCAACCCCTGTGGCTAGATTGAAGTTGACCAAAACTAAAAAGCTTTTAAAAGCTACATTTGAAGAGGAGTCATTTGATGTGCGGAACACCATCCCAACTGTGAAGCACGGAAGAGGGACACTGATGTTTTGGGGATGTGTGAACTCCAAAAGCAAAGGAAACTTGGTCAAAATTGATGGGAAGATGAATGCAGCATGTTTCCAATGGGAGTTGGATTAAAACTGTGGCACTCATTAGCCCGGAAGCTGCCCATGAGAGGTTACTCGACAGTCCAACACAACAACGATCCAAAACACAAAGCTAAGTCCACTTGTCATTGGTTAACCCACAACAAATGAAGCTTCTTTATCTCAGTTTCCTGACCACGCTATTTATTGATTGAAGTTCATTTGAGTTTGATTTCATTTGGGCTGCCAAATAACAACAATACGGTGATAACAGAAATGTGACGATAGCTTTTGTGGCGGTACAAATAGGCTAGCACAGCTGTTTGGTGTTGGGGTGGAGTGGGAAGAAAGCTTGGAAGTAGTGAGTGAATGAGAGGTTGGCTTGGGTTTATATGAATGTAATTTGACAAGAGGATTGTAATAAAAGCACTTTTTGTACTCCCTTTTCTCCCCCCTTGACCTCCAGAATACTACATTATACAAAAAAGTAAACATAGAAAACACAATTGAAGCTGCAAGCAGCAATCATAGGGTCATAGTTTGTTGCACAATGCACTATGACCAATCCTTATTTAGAATATGTGTTTTAGCAACAATTTTTAAATGAGTGAACAATACAGACAAAATAAGAAAAAGGCTACCAGAGCCTTTTTTCTGGAATTGCTTAGTCCACGATTCCTTGGTTTACCTTGATGAGGTAAAAGGTTGTGAAATGTTGTTCCTACTATGGCCAACTCGTGGCGCTATAACTGAGAGTGCATGTTGTAGATGTGTTCAAACGCATGGCAAATTTGAGCCAGACTGGACATTGCATGGATCAGTTATAGCAACTTCCTGTTTATAGAAAAATGTTGACTTTCGACAGCCACCGTGGGCAGGTTTACGAAGTTATTAAAGCTTTGCAATTCATCATCCCATATGCCTTGCTATAAGATTGATGGAGTTTGTAGATCAACAGATAAAATCTCTAGGAGAAGTGTGACATAAGTGGCCATTTTTAGAAGTTTTTACAAAAAATTTACTTGTATTTAAGTCTTGGTAATTCAAGACTTTTGAGAATGAAAGAAATTAGTGCACTATGAGCACTAACAATAGCGTTCAACACAACTTCTGTGCTCAAGCCCTAAAAATTGAAGTCTATGGTGATTATTTGAATGTGGAAGTTCTGATGGAAAAATGTGCCTGATGTAGTTCCAACTTGAACTTGGTAAATTTGTATACGTTGCAGCTCAACGTTTTGAGTTCTACGTTTTTCGACAGCTAAACTTTGGACACTTTTTTCAAAATTTAGACCCTCAAAAAAACCCATCTATTTCAGTAGTCTTAACATTTTTTTTTGTTTACATTAACATGACATACTATCAGTTTTCCACAGCAATAGTGTGGCGCTTTCTCTTTGTTTATGCGGTTGCTGTTCTGTTTCCAACACATGTTAAACAGACAGCCGCGTTGCTGCCAAGTTCCCCTTAGATCTATACAATAGCCAGTTCCAAACTGGGTTTTGTGATTTAGGGTTGCCAACTGTCTCATTTTGTCTGTGATGTTCCGCTCATTTCTTATCATTATTTGGTTATCGTCATTTGTTATCAAAAGCATTCATATGATTCATTCATACCATAGAGGCTCGCATTAGATGACACCACCACCACCACCACCACCAACAGAGGTGCAGCTATATTCATTTGATTGAAGGATTCCTTTACAGGGCATGGAAATTGTTATTCCTTAAAGAGACCTCAGATAAGAACTTTTTCTCATGTGTTTGGGAAGCTCTATGTTTTATTTATGGAGGACTTATTCCTTTCTTCCACCTTACTGTGAACCCCTTGAACCCAGAAACACTCTGTGCTATAAAGATCAAATATGGATGAAATCATGCAGGTCTTGAGCAATGTTGTGCTCTTTGGGGAGAGTTGCCATGTTTCTGTGAATATGATATTTTCAATAAATGGGAGTTATGGGCTGAATCCAATTTTTTTTTGAGCCGAACATCGATTGAAGCCACTTTACTGCATTGACCATCACTTTTAGGGATGTCGGTGTTCAACACACATACATTCATTTGAGAGTTCCACTCCTGCAGGTTTTCCACCTGATTTCACTGAACTAAAGTCAATTTAGAGCATGTTTCAAGACCGCAAGTCTACGTCGAAGCATCGTAGATTACATGCAAAACCGCAAAAGCAGCTTGTAATATTCACACAATTGTGAAGACTTGCTGCCCTGCTCCTGGCAGAGCCTCTTTTATTGTAATTAACTTTGTAATGACAAGTGACAATGTTCTGATTGGCGGAGTGACATCATCACTGCACTTTTGAAGGTGTCGCTATGTGTGTTGAGCAGGGTTTCTAGTGTTCCTACGTTAATTGTAATGCACATGTTCTGAAATGGACAGGACGTATTATCAAATTTCAACCATCCATGAAAACGATGTTCCACAGAACGCCCCATGCAATGAACTGTTCAGTGATTAAGTTAATGTTGAGGAGTTACGCTGTTAGTGGTACATTTGTATTGCTGTGAAACTCAATCTGATAAAGCTGTTCAACTGTGACCCAATTGCTACATTATTTAATGTTAGTCAACAAAAGTAAATGCTTGTAAACCCTAAATCATATAATAAAAACCCTATTTGTACCCAAACCCCAACACTGATTTGTTTTGAATGTTTCGTTTCTTTTGATAAAACTCAAGAGAATAAATTCAACCTACAGAGCAAGCACAAGTTGCTAAGTTTGTTGAGCAGTTTACTTCTGGCTCACATTAAATATTCGATAATACCTTCTAACGTCACTAAGACAGATGTTGGTGCATCCCATTTATTGAACCTAAATGGCTGATGCTGATCCACTGAAAAAATAGACTTATCAAGGTAGAATCAAGACCACGGAGGAATCTGGGCTTGCTTCCAGTGGTTTGCAATACTTATCGCAGCCTTTACAATTCATAGTCTAAGAAAATTACATTTCCATTTACTTCTTTAGGTATCTTTCAAAAAGCCACCAGCAGGGCGTGACGTGATGGGAGTTAATATTAATTTAAATTAATAAATGATCTGGTTAAAAAGACAAATGTATTCAGTTGGTCAAGGCACACTTTACGATGGGAAATAGGGCAATGTCAGTCTCGCCATTCTCACAACCTTTGCCTTGGAGATTGACACTACTGGTCATCATGACACTATTCATCATGTCACTCATGAGGTTTGTTTCAGGTCATTGTCTCCACTAAACAGGCAAGATCCGCCCCCCACAATCCTCTTAGGGACTACAGAGGGTGTATAACCACAATCAGCGGCCCTTTGTTCAAAATGGCTCAGGGTTTTAGCTTATTGGCATCACTCATAAATACAACCAATATTGTTGCACGCGCATTGAAAAAAATAGATTGGTGTTAATATTGTAACGTTTTTTTAAGCTTATGAATTTTGTTTAACAAGTTTCTTTTTGATAGTTCAACAAAATATAAAATATACACATTACTAAAAGTTTAACAGCACACTCTGCTCATGATGTGATAAATACCTTGATATTATGTCTACGATACGAAATGCCTCACAATATTTTATAGCACTATTTTTAACCAACTATTGAAATGTTTACATAACAAGCCATCTTTCAAGTTATGAGACCTTGAAGTTACCAAGATTTATAAGAGAGCCTTTGATACCACCCATCCACTAGGGGGCCGTGTAAGTGTTTGCAAGTCATCTTTTTTACTCTATGTAATGGAGAGAGCTAATTTTATAATCTTTCTCATTTTAAATGTGAGTAAAGGATAATTGTCTCTTTGAAAATATTATATAAAACAAGAATGAAGGTAAAGAAGTTTCAGAAGTGACTAGAATCACGGTATCTCCAAGTAACTTCAAATGCGTTTGTTTTCCAATGTGCCATGACATGTTGTATTCGTAACAAACACAAATAAACTAAACCATTTTGGATAGTAAAACAGGGAGGTAATGGTAATTTAAAAATAATCAAAGAATATACTTAAGAAAGAATATACAGAGTGCAAACAAATTAACTTTTTTTTGCACTTACACTTAATGATTTTGTCACTAAAACACAAAATTATTGTCTATACCTCTCGGGCAGTAGCCTCACTTAACACCCCGCCTTGTGGAGTTTCACAAATCATGAGAATTAGAAATTCCACCTGGAATTACACATGAATATCTTGGCAATGAGGGCAGCTGGGACAGTAGTCACCAAGAAAACATTTGGTAACCTGCCATAAAGGACTGAAATCTTGCCATGCCCTCTGCTCAAGAAAACATTTCTTGCGTATTCCCTTCATAAGTGAACAGTGGGTTATTCAGTACCCCTGACTGCAGATGTGATAAACCCCACCCACTGAATGTGGAGCCCCACCCATTAAACATTGAATCATGATGTCACTTTCATGCTAAACAGGGTTAGGCTTAGAACTAGGCTTGGGTTGAGGGAGTACAACCAATGAGACGACATGTAGGCAGGGCTGCACATTGAGTGGGTGGGGCTTACCCTGTCTGCAGACAGAAGAAAACTGGACATCCTGCATGATGGTGCAGTGGTAAGTGGCAGCTGAGAACAGGGTGAAACATTGAGAACCTCCAAACATTGTGATGGAGGGTTTTGGGGGAGTGTCTTGGACAAAGGGAAAGGGAGTATATTAATTAAGGGATCAACAGACTTGACGGTGAAATACTAGATGAGAGACACTACCTCTGGATGGGTATTCCAGCATGACAGTGTCCCGAAACACACAGCAAAGACAACAAGGAAATGGTAAAAGAAGCTTACTCAGGCTTAGTCACCATCCAGACCAGTTTCCTGTGTTCGAACCCCAGGGAAACACAAGCTGTGGACTGTTATTGAAATAATTATAATAAACAATGTGAAATGTAATATTATTCACTTTGGATAAAAGTGTCTGCAAAGTATTTAAATCTTTATATTTAATGGTTGGATATTTTATCTTGTCTGACCAGTGGGTAACCCAAATTTCACCCAATATGGAGGTCATGACCAGGGGGAAAACAAAATGTATGCAGAACACAATGCTATTTTTTGCTTAAAAAATGGATTTAAAATAGTATTTTAATACAACTTGCCTCCCTCGTGTAGCTGTGGTGTCTTTTGGGAAACGGTTTGATCAAATGTGTCTCTATTAGCAGTCCATGACACACATATTTGTTTTTCAAAGTTGTGAATGCATTCATTTTTTCCAGATGGCCAATAAAACCAACATGGTTTCTTTTTAAACATAATTAGCCTCAAATTTATGACATAGCAAGCCAAACGGAAAGACAATTTTCTGACGAGGAAAAAATATCTTGTAAATGGTAAAATTTCTGTGGCTTTCAGACTGAATAGTTCTCTTCACCGGCGAAGAGCATCTCCACAAAACAGACGAGAAAAAAAAGACATGTGGAACAACTTTCTTTGTGGGCAAGAAAACAAAGAATCTGTGTTCCTGCTTTTAAAAATGGAAGCCCTACATTTTCAGGCTGGGTTTTGGCCTTCGAGAGAAGCTTGTTTGTTTAGACTGGAGCGAGTTATGTGGTAGAGGGAAACCAGGGAGACATGTGAGGAATGCAGCTAAAGCCGGACTTGGCCCCATCAAAGCCAAGGCCTGCTGCCCAGGACACCACTAACCTCAGAGCAACAGCCCTCAGTCCAGAGCAAAAGAGACGGCTCTCTGTGGAGCGTAATGGCCTCTCAGAGCATGAACAATAGATTCGATTTTATCTCTTTTTTTCACAGTAGCCCTGCAGTTATCAGTTCTGGACTTTATTTTGCCTTATTATAACCAGTGCTTTCAGTGAGTGTGAACTCTTTAGAGTACCACCTCTTCTCCAAGCTCCAAGACCACACCGGGACGCTCACGAATGCAGTTGTTTTCATCCTGCTGCAAGCTCCCGTATCGACTTTTCATGACACACGAGTCCAGTGTTCCTTATTTAGCGCTGCTCCCCCGCGTCAGGTGTTGACTGCTTGCTGCAGGGTGTAACACTGTTTAAAATATTAACTTTTGTGTATCTTTTGCACGTCTCAAGAAATGTTCTGTTTCATGTCAACTGTTTAAGGTTTTTTAACATTTTTTGATTTCATTTACTTACAGATACAAGGGTCAGCATAAATGAGTGCACCCCCTTTAAAAAGTTAGAATTTAATCAGTAGCTAAATTAAGTTTTTTTGAACACGTATTAAACTCCGTTACATGTAATTGAGTTTAATAATCTCAATCAGATCACAAAATCTTCAGTTTTACTCAAATTGGTTTATTGCACTGCCACCACCATGTTTCACTGTAGGCACCATTCGTTTTTCTTTGAAATCCTCACCTTTACGACACCATACATTTTTAAAACAATTAGTCCCAAAAACAATGATGTCTCAATCACACTAACTCTCGTTTTTTTTTCAGCCTGGGCCCTAGCAAATGCTAGGTGTGCTTTTTTGACAATGGGCTTTAGGAGATGCTTCTTTCATGGATGATACCCATGTATGCTATTTCTCTGGGGTAAGCGCCATTTCACAGGAAATGGTCTCCCCAGTTTGGCTTTCTACAGCTTCAGCTAACTGCAGTGAACTTGATTTTCTTCAACCCTTCCCTGAAGACGCTACAGTCGAAATGTTAACGTCCGTGGACGGCACGCACTTCATCTTACATAAGCAGTATTAAAAAAAATTTGATAAAATTTTGTCTTTTTTGCTGCAAAAGTTGACAAAGAACAGTTTTTATGTTTTATAACAAAAATTCACAAATCCCCCCAAAAGCAAAAACAAAACAATTTCAAAATTGGTTAAAAAAAATGCAGAATAACTCAGAAACCTTAAACATTGTTCCAAGCACTTTTTGTGAACTTTGAAAACTGCAAGCCATATCACAGGTCCTGTTCTTCCAGGGAGTACCCCTTTTTGCTCCACTTTTTATGTGAATTACCTTGCAAATTATGTGGTTATGTTAAATTATGTTAAAATATCCAACCTAATAACCTTTTTGGAACATTATATTTGAAATGAAAATTAAATAATAGGTGGGTCACTTTATTCTTTCTTAATTCAAAACAGCTTACATAAACAGTATTTTGACTGTTTTGTAAAGCTTTGCTGATTTTCTTGTAGCCCTCACCATTTATGTGTAAAGAAATAATTTTTTTTTCTTAGATTTTGTGACTTTTTTCCATGGGGAGCCGTTGCTTGCAGCATGAAATGGCAAAGGCCTTTCTTTGTGAAGTCAGGCCCTTTAATGGTCACCTTTAATGGACACCTCTTAAATGAATCATTAGTCACTTGTGGTTGAAGCTTGTTAATTTTAATTTTGTAGTCTTAAGTGTGGCTTTTCTCCTAGAACTAAGTCGTTTTTGCAACATGGAGGAAAGAATTTGTTTGGAAAATCACTTATTTCCAATACAAATGAACAAATCTTGTTTGCAGACAATGGTCCACATTTGTGGGAGTGTCTTGTAGTGTAGCATCTCATAAAAAAATGTTGATTCTTAAAGAAAACTAAAGGTTTCCGACAAATGTATTGGGGTGTACTTATTAATGCTGAGCACTGTCGCTAATCAGCTCTTTATTTTTCTATTCCAAGAATTGTTAGTTGCATATTTGCTAATTATTAAATCATTTAAATAATTTTGTGCTCATAGTCTACCCATTTTTTACTGAGCCATGTTTATTATCAAGAATCTCTGCATTTTATGTGCCAACCTGCCATAACATTTGCAAAAATACATCACTTCCATTACAGATCTGAGCTATTTTACACAATATTCAACATTTATTTGTAGCTTTTAGCAAATTTAAAATTACGGCTAACATCTCCTCGCTACCACACACAAAACCTGCCCAGACAAGTACCACTGCCAAGTACGCTGTCACTTTGCCAGCCTCCCAGCAGAAGAAAGCCAGTGAACAGGTTGAGAGGGCTTTTTGAACCCCCCCTCCCCCCTAAAACAAGAATGGAAAGCATGAGTGTGAGAAAAAAAGATTAATGTTGAACTAAAGGGCTGAGCAAACACATCTTAAGGTGAAGACATGGCTTCTGTCTGAGCGTTTAAGCAAACACACTGTGTGCCATCTCATGCGGATCCTGCAGTCTGTCATGTCCACACTTTCAGCAGCCCAAATGTCACCTCGTGCGGTAGCTCTCGCTGCTCAAAACACGCTCAGCATTTGCTTGGCTCGTGTTAAGAAAGCACTGGCAGTTTGTTTTAATTACCCCCATGCTGGGTCTCCTCGCTGGGCTCCGTATGCGAAAACTGGCCCTCACCCACCACTCTGGCAAAAAGGGCTCTGCAACATATGATATGAGCTAACAGCTTATGCTAACTCTAAGAAAACATTTATTACGCTAACGCACCTGGACTGAATTTGGAGTTTTTATTGAATTGACCTATGCTTTCCTTTCATACGTGTTTTAAGATAACTCTTCAGATGCCACAGTCGAAATTAACACTATTTTATATGCATTTTTACATGTTATTTTTTTAGGATCTTAACAATAAATGTGGATTGTGTCATTAATCTGATTATTTTGTATGGTGTACTAAATATATAACACTTAACCCAAGTCCGGGGCCTTTTTGAGCACTTTTACCACTTTAAAATTTGCTCTAATAAATTATCTTTAAAAAAAATTTGTTTGTGGCAATGTTTGATAGAATATTTGTGAAATTTCTGTGAATTAAATTTTGTCTTTTTTCCTGCAAAAATTGACAACGAACAGTTTTTATGTTTTATAACAAAAATTCACAAATCCCCCAAAAAGAAAAGACAAAACACTTTCAAAATTGGTAACAAAAAAAGCAGAATAGCTCCGAAACCTTAAACACTGTTCCAAGCACTGTTTGAGAACTTTATAAACCGCAAGCCATATCACAAGTCCTGTTCTTCCAGGGGTATCCCTTTTTTCACCACTTGATGGCAACGTTTTTTCCCTACATTTTTATTTGAATTACTTTGCAAATTATGTGGTTATGTTAAATTTGGTTAAAATATCCAACCTAATAACCTTTTTGAAACATACACATTCTATTTGAAATGAAAATAAAACAATAGGTGGGTCACTTTATTCCTTCCTAATTCAAAACAGACCGTGTGATTGGCACACGCACTGATGCATGCAAGGACTTCTAAGGATTTAACGTGTTACTTAGACAATTATATACCATAACAAAGGTAAATCCCATGTATACTGTGCAGTGGGTCCAATTCAGTAAAACCATTCAAAATATAGCCGAATTTTTACAAGAATGCTCTAGCAACTGCAGTTGCTTCTGTCTTTTATTGATTCTTGATTTTATTGATTCTGTGATTTATTGATATATTACGAGGATTCTGTGCACTATAAAATGTAATGCTGTTACATCCATGCAAAAATTTGTATTTCTATTCAGCCAATCACATTGCTGTAAACTGAGAATCAGTATAGGGAAGAGTTTAAGTTAACTTGGAGTTAACTTGGAAAGGGGCATGGTTGTTGGTGCCAAATGGGCTGGTCTGATTATTTCAGAAACTGCTGATCTACAGGGATTTTCACTCTTAAACATTCCAGAGAGTGATCTAATAAAGAGAAAATATCCAAATTTGCTGCAAATGCGTGATGCCATCATATCAACCTTGACCAAACTCACTGAGGAATGTTTCCAGTAGTTTGTTAAATAATCTATGCCATGAAGGATTAAGGCAGTTTTGAAGGCAAAGGGGGTACAGCCCAGTACTAGTATGGTGTACCTAATAAAGTGGCCGGTTGTGTTTTATTAGTTCTATTCTGTTCAGTACTGAAAAACATGTCCATCCATCATTGTTCAGTGATAAATTTATTATTTTAAGTTGTATATACTGTACCCTCTTTCTAATCTTGACCTCGAGCCATGTAATTAAGACAGATGCAGTCAGAAACCTTGACCTTAAACTAATAACAGGATCTCATGGCTGTAGAATCGCGCATGTGGTCTTGGCTTCTGGTTCTAAATTGCAGGGGTGGGCAGCAGCTTTGATAGCTGTGGTGATGTTTGAGGATCAAACAAAGCCTCACATGCACCTCATTCGACAAGCTTATCTGACCTCTTTGAAACCAGAGGCTCTTCTGGGATGCTACATTAAACTACCAAAGCTTTATCAGTGCACTTTATACAAAGATTAAAGCTCCAGACAGAAAACGCACATAGACCTGAAAAAACAGCTGGTGTGAATTAGTTAGGTGTAGCTCACTCATAGATGTCAATAAACTTATTATATACATATAAAAACTTAAATCACAAACTCTATCTATGGGATTAGTGTTATCAAGTTGGGTGATTAATGTAGAAGATTGTAATTAAATCTAAATTGGCAATTTATAAAGGTGTAATTTCCCTAAAAGTTGGGAAGTATAAACCATTTCTGAGACATTTTGAGGAAGAATCGAGGCCTGGTATGATTTTGTTAAGCAATCAGGGCACAGTCAAGCAGGAGGGGGTTCATGTCACATCATATGTTGCCGCATACGGGGAGAACGCCGATAGATTTGTTTCCAATCCAGCAGACAAGAATGCTTCTAAAAAGAAAAATAATTGCTAAATATCTCAGGTATTGACTTCAGAAATAAGAAAATTTGAGCTGTTGATTTCGACAAAAGATGCGTGCTAATGCTAATGCTAACGCTAATGCATGTTTTCTGTATGGAGTAAATAGCCATACTCCTATATTAAAGCTTTAAATTGTAATAGTTCATGAAATTCCTCACTGAGATGTTCTAGGACTCAGGAAAGCAGGAAAATATCCTGAAAATCTAATATTAAACCCAAAAAAAACGAAAGCTCATTGAACTTAGCTTACTTAATGCAAAGCATGCTATCGCCTTGAAATGGAAAAAAACAAAGAGGCCATCTCGATGGCTATGGATTAAGGAAATGGCCCAAAACTTGGCTCTTGAAAAGCTGACCTACATCTTTAAGGGAAAACAGCAGGATTTCAATAGTATTTGGGCACCCTTCCGTACATGTATATATTTTTGGCCATAGCCTTGATTTTTTTCATAATGGAAAGGGCAGTGGAGAGGGACAGGAAATTAGGAGAAGAGGGGTGGGATGGGAAAGACAACGGACTCGGGATTCAAACCTGCATCAGCCCTGTGCAACCACACATACGTGTCCTGTGCGCTACCACTACACCACGCCGCAGGACATCCTTATATACTTTGACCAAACGGCAGTGACAATATGGAAGAAATAAACCAGAAACTCCTAAAGTTCCGGAACTGAATTACCTACGTTGATGTTCAATAATTGTACTACTTTTTCTTTCTCCGACACTGATATCTACTGACATGTAAAGCTGTGAAGTAATTCAAATGGGGTTGTTTTTTTATTTTTATTTTTTTTTTTTTGTACGAACATGTATTTTTATTTTATTTTTTATCTTCTTCTCTTTATAATGGATCCCTTTTATGTTTAACTTCACTGTATGAGCAAATTCAATAAAAAAAAAAAAAGAATAGCCTGTGCACTGGAGAAAAACCGGGAGATTGCCGAGCCCCTCTACTGCTTCCTGTTCAGGCCTGCCGCTCTAGACGTGTGTGAGTCCTAAGCGTATGTCCGGTTCACTGTAACGCCACTCATTAAGACTCGAGGTACGCGCAGGAAACAGGACATGGGCCCATCGTCCCTCAGCTCTGTTTGTGCAATACTGCTTTCAGAGAGAAAGAGAAAAAAAATCTTTCCTGCTTTTAAGCGAATGTGACTATTACCGAGGTATTAATGCCTGCAGATTGCATGCTTGTTCCTGCCCCCGCATCCGCCCGCACTTCTCCATCCACAGCCGTGAAATTGGGACCATGTGTTCAGTGCGCCGCACCAGTTCGGCATCAAGACACAGGGCTGTTTTTCTTTCTCATTCCCTCTGCCGGAACTGTGGGCTCGGGAAAAAGCTGCACTAAACACACATGCAGTGTCATCCTGAGAACTCTGTGGATGTATTTCCCACTATTTCGTGTCAAGGAGGGCCCTTATTTATGCCTTGGTGTAATTACGTTAGTTAATATGGAGAACGTCCATCAGTGTCTTACTTCATCCTCCCAAATAGTGGCTCTCTTGAACTCCACTTTCATGCTAAATATATCAACAGCTTGGAAAAGCAATGGATTTGCAATAGCTTGGCACCTAACTCCACAATCTTTAAGATGATATCAAGCTTGCGATCTTGCTGAGTGCTGATAGTATCAACTTCAAAGTAGCCTACAGCACACTTCATAGAAATACCAAATGTCCGCTATGTTTGGTGTACAATATTAAGAGCTCATAAGGGGGTTGTGGTCGCATTTTTGATGGCACTGAATCTTGGTTTAGATTGATGAGTTAATAATCGTGAATGGGAGGATTCGTCCTCAGTCACACTCTATTGGTTCTGTTTGCGCTGACTTGTTCTGTCCAGTGCTGGTTTTCATGGGGGAGCGTGGGAAGACCAAGTTTCCTAGTATGCCAGGCAACGATGCACACATGGAGTTGAACACTGGATTGATGAGCTTCGTAATTGTACCCATCACCTCTTTGGGTTACACTCTCTCTTCTGCTTCATCTTTTCCTAAAAATCGCTCATGAACTTTCCAATGTCCTTTAACCTCTTAGCGAAGCAATCCAAACAGGAACAGATTTGAGCATTAAACCAGTCTTCCTCCCGCTGTGGTAATGCTTAAGGAATGTGTCAACATTGAGTATAGAGGGTCCAAACAGAATTATAACAAGCTTTATACAAAGCTGCATTTAAACATGTAAAGCCCCAGACGTATAGTACCCCAAAAACATTTGCATACGTCACCAATGGAAGCAAAAGTATATCTTTTCACTGTCGAAAAATGTTTTACTTTGTAAAAGAAATGGAAAGCACAGGTTAAAATTAGGGGCATAACAATACCCTCTGCTCATGAAACGATACGTACCTCGATATTGTGTCTACGATACGATATTTTACAACTATTGAAAGCATCATTGGAACAAATAGAATTTTTAAAATTTTGAGACCACAAAGCTAAGAAGGTTTAGATTTTGCATTTGATACCATCCATCCACTAGGGGGCAGTCTTAATGTTTGTATTAAGTCATCTTTTTTATTCAAAATGATGGAGAGAGCTAATTTTCAAATCTTTCTCGTTTAATCAGTGAGTAAAGGAGAATTGTTTTCTAGTGGGAGCCAATATTGAGATTTGGGTGTGTTGGGATTGTTCACCAGGAGGGGCAGCAGGGAGTCAACTGACATTTAACTGGTGTTCCAATCACATTGTTTGGTGTGGCTTTGTGGAGGGAACCACACACATACAGTTTTTACCACACACGTACATCCACAAACAGACAAATAACCATTAAAACGCAACAACCTGTAAATATCTCCAATATTTCAAATAAATAACAAGGCAACGGCAACACAGCCTTGGCATGGAGTCTTTTTGTGCTTTTTCACCAAGCCAACGAAAGAAGCATGTCTATTCCCTGCTTCTACAGTAAAAATGACATAAAACAATGTAAAGAAGTTTCAGAAGTGACTATAATCACTACAGGAAGCAAATACACTACAACTCCTAGATAATATTTACACGGATGTATGTTTATATAGCGATATATTATGCTATGATATATTTTATTTCAATGAATGAAAAGAAATGACTGCTCTCTTTTGTTTCAATGATCAGAAATACTTGTTTTGATCTGAAATAACCCCAACGTTATAAATCCAAAACGCAGAGTGGATACTTAAACATGTAAATTGCAGACAGCCACAGATGAGGCCTGAGACATGATGGAGCTTTGATATCTCCAAACAAATGGCCTCTCTGATCTGACCTACTCCTTAGATAAGAGTGGGGTCACACAAGAGCATCTCACACGATTGATCAGCCCAGGAGGGAGAGAGATAGACAGAAAGATAGATGAATGAGAAAGTGTGGGATTGACCGGGCAGCCACTCCCCGAAGCCCAGCGGAGATCTGACCTCTCCACCTGGGTAAACATTCAGCGCTGCGGCAGGGAAAGAAGAATGCGAGAGATCTGCTGCGTCTTTGTGCGTGATGAGATTGTGTATTCGGTGGGTCAGTTCTCCACAGGAACTGGTAGATATCTGGAGGGTCAAGTTTATTTGTCCTGTTTGCTGGGGTGAGGGGCGATGGGGTAAAAGGTGGAGAGGATTGAAATGGGCAGGAAGATCGGGTTTTAAAGTAGGGAATCGTGTAGGATCATCTGGCTCTAGACAGGATGTCTACAAAAAGGAAATACAACAAGTGCTTTGTACTTAACATCTCTGTGACGGAAAGCTAAAACATGACTGAGGCAGATGGGGTTTTGGGGAAGACCTCTAGACCACAAACAGCGTCAAAAGTAAATCTTTTGCAATGCAATAAAACTATAATGTTGAGTAAATTAACAGTGGTGGCTACACGTGGCAGATTTAATGCGTCCATTTGCCAGTTTCCTATTGTAAAAATATCCAGATTAAATCCTTCCTGTTTTCTACGGACATCGTTAAATTTTTAAAACTATTCCCACACTAAACAATCATCCAATACAACAGGCTCAAATGATGAACTGGGAAGTGTCCTTTTGACTTTTCAGTTCCAGTTTACTTAAGCTAAGTGTTAATGTCTATAGCTGTATTCAGTTTAGTATTCTATTGGGACCTCTGGTGATTAACAAATTACCCCCCCCCCCCACACACAAAATTAACTCTATTCAGAGAAGGACCAATGCACTATGAATAGCTCAGTATGCACAATAAAAAGCTCAGTTGAGCTAATTTCGATCATTAGTGAGAATTGCGTACAGAAATGGCCTCTATACGCAAACAAAATGTAAACAATTCAACTAGCAACGAAAAAAAAGTAAAAACATTGAAGCAAAATGACAAAAAGAACTCTGAAATTGTTTAAAAACTTTAGGCTGCCCATACCGTGATTCGAACCGTTGTCGAAAACGTAACTATGTCATGACATCAGTGTTCATACAGGTTGCGGCAAATTTACTTAGCAAGTAAGTGCCCTCGAATCTGTAACGATTCAAAGCATTTTATCACTTTTTAAGGTCTGGGATACGCCTTGACTGTTTTCAGGCTCAAGAAACGTCCTGTTCACCATAGTTGCATCGAATGATGAGCCGGTTTCATCGAGGTAAACGTCATTTATCGCCGTTGTGTGTGGCTAGCTCCGTCTCTCCCTCTGTTTGACTCTTGCACTTACATTTGTTTCCGAATATCACGAGAGAAGGGACTGAAGTTGAAGTATACCAGTTTTTAAATGAGTATAAATGTCTGGGTACTTGGTGACCATCTCGGATGAGGCACTGTATTCCCCCAAAAGAATTGATTGTCGTACCCCCAAAGAGGGGTAGATGAGAGAAGGGATCGATGGGCTACGGGTGGTTGGGTGTTGGGGTGTCCTCTCCAACAACATCATGCTGGGAGGGAATTTGGTGGGCTATGAAAGTTGACGAGGTTGGGGTGGCTTAAGCATAACTTGAAACTTTGCTTCTTGTGTTGGGTCTGGGTTAGGTGTGGAGAAGTCTAAGACAATCCCAGACTATGAATGAAAGAGGATGATACCAGACAACAATCAGTGCCTAAATGTGCGCAAAGGGGTGAGAGAAATGAGCATCTATTCCGCAATATTAGCCAAGGAATTACTATGACCATGGCATTTCAGTTATCTCTGATTGCTATTATTAAAGAATATTTACTCTAAACCAAGTAAGAAGACTCTGAAAGCAAGATTTAACAGAAAGCACAGCTTTATTTAGTTTAAACATGACAAGTGAGTTGTCTAAATAGCAGTGATCTGAGAGACAAAGGAAATGGGGAAGGTCACAGATATTCTCTGCGTTTTTTTTGGTTGGAGGAATTAAATTTTATCTTTCAAATTTTCTTCTGACGTGCGTTAGCTTTCGCCCAAATTCTATGACGTTCTCTGCATTCATTGACCACAGCTGAATCCAACTCCATTATTCCCTATAAATAGATTCAAAACTCTTCCTGAGCAAATCACAGATAGATCAATTCATTTGATATTAGTTTTATCTCAGTACCTCAGAGTTAAACACAATGGTCATTATGGTCATGTTGATTTGTTGGGATTAAGACCTCAGGGGACCTTGGTAATAATTACAAATCCAGGTCCATAAATAATTCTAACGTCGTGCAAATAGAGGAAGCGTGCTTTTGCTGTAATCTTTTGGTTCCTGTTTGCTTTAAGTCATGTTTTCGCCAACATGAGAGTGAGGAATTCCAACAATCTTCAAATAGGCGCAAGTGGAGAATTCTGCTGAATACGATTCAAATAAACTATTACCTACAGGTAAGTCAATTTAACACATATATGCAAAACAAGTATTATCTGGAAGTCGTGTGAAGGTTGTGTGCACACTAGAAGTCTTTAGTTACTACTTATCTTCACTTCCACATTGATATGCTAAGTGTTTGTCAAGCAGCTTCTAATCAACATCCTTCCAGCAGTCGATGCAGTCACTGACATTTTTAGTCTGATCTGATGTATTATTAATATATCTTTAGCTACGGAAATTGTGGTTCAGAAACGAAGAGCTGAAATGGTCTCTATATTCAAATCTGGGTCTTTACTTGTACTTCTATTTTTGGGGCCTCTTGCCTTTAATTTAAAAGGACAGAGCTCACAATGAAACCGATCTCTTTACTTTCATCATTTTTGTTCTTGTACAATATGATATGAAGCTATAAAATAATGTGTAAAATAATGTGTATTACTATTTTATGTTATTTATCAAACCATACTTCATTCAAACAGACTTAAACTGAGTGATATAATTTCTATTTTTTTTTCTACTCGATGTTTATTTAAAAAAATGGTAGAGAACTGTCTTTTTATTTTGTTCTATTCACTGAGGTTAAGAATCTCTTTTCATTTCAGCTTGTTTAATTCGTTTTGATTGGCCAAAAGTCTGAAATTTTCTGATAAGAGATGAAATTGTGGTCAGCATGGTATTGATAAATGCAATTATTTTCACCATTAGTCCCGTACAATTTTTAGTAACTGCTAAATTGAATGTTTACGTTTTCCACTTGTTAGTCTGCAAGTCTGCTGCTTTTTTTTTATTCTAAAGCTGACTCTAAGCTAAAAAAAAGTTGTTTTCATTCACGTTATGTCCCTTTAATTGTATGTTATATGTATTAATGGTAAAGGTGAAAGTGTCATACTGTTTACATTTTTTCGCACGATCAATATGCGAACAAGAAGACTTTCTAAATACAGATGAAAAAAAAAATTACAAATATTTTCCAGACGAGGAAGTAGCCATATGTAGGTACTGCCGCTAACACAGTCCCACCCGTTACTATAGCAACAGGCCTGAGATCTTTGGGTTTTAGGTTGTTTTACTGAGCCAGGGACATCTTTCTACAGCATTCCGAAAGCTCTGAACCTTGAGCAAAACACACATCTCTACATTGTAATGTTACAAAAGTCTTTGGGTTTTGCTGGAAAATTATTCTATTTACTCTACTTCTACACTTCTAATGCATTTGTTGGGATATCTTCAGATGCAAGAACTGCAATACTGTTCTAGAAGTTTACAATCCTGAGAAGTATAATATTTGCATGTGTTAGAGGTCCCTTTGATATAAACGTGTTCTGTCTGTATAAAGATAATTTTATCTGATATTAAACTAATTTTAGTTCAATTAATCTTAGTTTTAGGTTAATAAATCGACATAGATCTACAATGGCTACATGAACACCTGTTGAAATGAAAAATATAAAAGCTAAATTTCTGGTAATATTAGCATTTGAAACATTCCAGTACATTTTAAAAATGAAAATGAACACATTCCATTCTGAAAGTCGAGTTTGGATAACAATAACTGACTTTTCAAATTACTCTACTCAACATAAACGACTGAATTTCGAAAATATGTCCACTAGTCAAATAGAACGCATGATCTGTTTAGAAATGTCTATCAATTTCCAAATTATCTGAAGGCTGGGAATAAGGTAGATACTCAACTGCAAGAGATCTTGAACACTATATGCATGCGTTGTGTATAGTAAGGCAGGAGGAAAATGCTCTTTTTTGTGTTGACTTCACAACTCGACTTTATCTACTTCCTTTTTGCAGCAATCAATAAAACAGCTCCCAGTTCAACTCACGGAAATGTGGGACTTTTATCTTCAGCACGATTGACCACTTTGAAACACAGAGAAAGAAACAAGGGCTTCTTTTGTCGAGCTCTCATTAAAGCTCTGGTACTGGTCTACTGTTTATCTAACATCCATCCCAGTTGTGCAGATAACGCCATCCAAAAAGCCTTAATCCACTACTCTTCTCCATAGAAATGACATTGGCAGATAAAAGAGAAGGCCTATCTGTGCTGGTGAGCTTGTAGGGCAGGTCACTGATATAAGCTTGACTTCAGGACACACTGAAGGTTTTCTCTCTGCTTTCCAGACCTTGAGATTTATGGTGTTGTGTAAAGGAACAGAGCAGATACATTAACTTACCAATTCTGGCATTTTGCCTTCTTTTTAGGAAACTTTTTTCTATAAAGATTTCATATACACAGCAAAAAAAAAAAAAAAAAAAAAAAATACTATATCTAATTTATTTGTTAAAAGCGAAATGTTAAAGGAGTCATCTATAGCCACTAACTTTGTGCGAACATGGTCTGACTTTTGGGCAGGTACCACTAAAGGAATTCTGGGAAATCTGTAAGAGTTCATTGACTTGATGTGGGGTCAAACTGTAAAACTGTAACTCAAACTGAAAACCTCCTAGAAACTTTAAACAGACGACATTTGTGGAGGTTATCGGTCCCCAGGCTCTAGAAGGGGTTTATAACGAAAATAACCTCATAATTAAACATTTCTTTAGAAATAAATAGTTTTTTATGTTTATCACAGTAACAAATTAAAGACGAGAGTTTTTTTAAGTTTAGTGGGCGTGGTTATAACGTGACCAGCCATCGTTTAGTCTTTTGGGGGGGTGGGGGGACATTCATACACGCCACTTACGCTCACAAACTCAAAGCAGGTCTTGATCACAACTACTGAAAGCATTTTTATGACATCACTAACAGCTCCTTAGCAAACAAACTTTTTACCCTAGCAACCAAATCTTATGAATTCTATCTCAGCTTTGGTAAATGATAAAGACACAAGTGTTTTATTAATTACTGACAAAGTATTTTTTGTCACATATAACAAGAAAGGGAACATTATAATAAATGTATCCTCCATAGCAACCAGACAGTTTACCATAGCAACCAATGTTGTATATGTATCTCAACTACGGAAAATCATAGAAACATGGGGATTGGTTAATATCACTCACATTTGCATGGGGAACTTTATATGGCGTCACTGTCATTTGGAATTTTGTAATCTTCTGGGTGTTCAATTCTGACATAGAACTTGTGTACTGTTGTTTTTTTGCCATTGACAAAATTGCATTTTGGGAAAAACATCATGTGGTGTTTTATGCAAATTACATGAAGTAGGGACTTTGGGGTCAGCCAATAGTGTCTTCTGAGAGGGAGAGATGTTTTAACACATATTCAGTTGTTTTATTTCATTATCGATTCAAACATGTTCAAATACCTCCTTCAGAGATGTCTACTCCTCCTACGATTTCTCTGTCTTCAATCCATCCTCCATTTGGTGTTTACTGCAGTTATCTACATGAGAATAAAAAAAGTCAACTGTTTTAAATGTATTACATCAACTTTTTGACTTTGTAAGCTAACTAATCCCACAAAAACCCACATCTCATATTCTCAGCAATAATCAGACATTATTTAAATCTCAAATAATTCCGTCAGCATAAAAATATTATTATTTCAGGAACTTATTTTAGTTTCTCAAGTGAACAACTCACAACCTGAAGCAGTGGTGCAATGAATGTTTGTGTGATGACATCATAAATATGCTAATTAATCCATTGGATTATCGTCAATCTAGCACAGTGGCAACTAGTTTGGCAGTAAGGGGCCCACATTTTTCCATGCTCATTAAACGAAGACCAATATTATGTTTTGTGAATGAAAGCTGACCCAGGAACCTTTAGTCGAAGCTGGGCTGAACTGGACTTTCATCGTAGGTGTTTGACAGCTCTGGGCTGCAGAGCACTTTGCATCATCGTCAAGCTTCGAGCAAGTCTTTGTTCCTACGGCGCTTGTGTTTGTAATTAAGCTGGAGAGATGGAGACAGACAGGCTGCCGGAGCCTCCACACACTGCTGTAAAACACACACATGCCTGATCTCATTCACTCAGTCCTCTGCTGGATTCCTGATAGCCATCAGACATCACTGTTGAAATATTATCGTCTTTAAACCACTAAAAACATCATTTAAAACCATAGCCTGCTTAATGAGAGGGGCTATTATATATATTGTGTATATCTATATATAAATAGTGTGCAAAAGAAACAAGTGTTTGGACATTATTTTATACATTGAGAATTATTAATTAATGATTTAATACAAAAATATCAATTCAATGGTAACTATTTGATTGTCCAACCCCTTGTCAACAAAGGTGATTTAAGTGATTTTCATGCACAACCAACTAAAAATAAATAAATAAATATCCAGTGAGCTGCAGTTCTGTGAGAGAAGGGCCAGATTGGGTCGAGCTGAGAGAAAGGCAACAGTAACATAAACACACATCTCTGAATGCGCACCTAGACCTTCAGCGGAACAGCAGCAGAACACCACCCGGGTTCCATTCCTGACAGCAAAGCTAATTTCTGTAAGTGTTTACAGTGCAAGATGCTACTTAATAGATAATTGTGCTATAATGCACAGGAGAAATATCTATCTTTTAATTTAGCGCTCAGGTGGTGCATGAAAATGGAAAACGTTTAGTGTATTACTTGTTTAAACTGTATTTTCCACCAAAATACCCCCATACACTTTAGTAAGTGGAGCATTAGAATAAAGTGTGGCCCATGACAGCTCACTTCCAAACAGACTGGTCTATTCCTGTGGCCAGAACTGTGTGATAAGTCAAGCTGTAAGTGATGTTCTCCAGTACTACAGCCTGTTTTATCAAAGGGGGAATGTTTGGTGTGATCTCTGCCCCTAGGCATTATCACTGATGTGCCGTGGCTCTGCAGGGTTGTGTTATCAGGTCTGTTGGGATGCTCGCAGGTCAGTGCAGAGCGTCTTGGCTCCATGTGTAAGGCCTGATCTCATGCTGCTCTATCAGTAGAGATAGCCCTACAGGAGGAGTGTTTGTGTGAGCCAAGCGCACCTCTCTTACGGGAACCAATCAGAAGACAAATATTGTGTACTGCACTGAGAGCAACTGGAATTAACTTTAGAAACCTCATAAACCGTAACAAAACATAAAAGTTCATCCACATCCTGTGTTTTGAGCATTCAGCCACCCAAATGTATGTTTTTAGAAAAACAGAGTGAAACCCTAGCCAACATAAGGAGATTAGTTAACTCAGTAGGTGGAGTAGGTCTTATCGTCCAATTCTAATGCAGATACACCCCAACTAATTGCATTCTAAACAACTGAGAATATGATCAATATCCTGGTTAAGGAAAGACATATTTCTTTATTTATTATTGATACACTTCATGTTTTGCTATTGCACATATTTTTAGGCGCATAATGACATTGATTAATTATGTTGGCTTGAAGAATTCTAAACACTCCTCATAGACTTCTCAAGCTACAGCCACCAAACTTTGGCAAGAAATCCAAACTGGTCTGACTCGAGTTGCTATTTCTTTTCAGAATGGTACCACTTAAAGGATTTTTGGAAATCACTGAGAATCCCGCAAAATTGTCCCTTGACTTGGGGTCAAACTTTGTAAAACTGTAACTCAAACTGAGAACCTCATAGAAACTTTAAACTGAATACACTTATCAGTGTTAAGGGTTATCAGTCTGGGCAAGAACATACTGACCACTGTGAAAAGTATCTGAACCGTAAGCTCTAGAAGGGGTTGAATATTTACCATCGACTATAACAGCCATTAAAAATAAATGGAAAATGGCATTGAATTTTTTCGAGATAAAACATCATACAGGAAGTGCAGTTTGTTTTTGTTAACCATAGTAACAAATAAAAATATTTAATGATATCATTAACGGCGCCCTAGCAACCAAACTGTTTACCATAGCAACCACATTTTTTAACTTTATCTCACGAGGGTTGGTTTATATAACTAGTTACAAAACGGAATCTGTTCCATAGCAACCTGATTTTACCATAGCAACCATTAGGACAATATACTTTTAAAATGTACTTTTACAAGCCAACGTTAAAGTTTGTGGACAATCTTAAATACAACATATTAATATCTTGTATAGAAAAATATTTGTGTTTTTTTTTTTTTGTAAGATTTCAAAGAATAATCGCTGATTGTAAACGCTGTCTGCTGTGATTCTGGGGGGTCAGTCAGGACTCATCATGGGAAAGTGGTGCATTATCATTGCCTCCTGACCGACCTCATCCCTTAGCTGATGAGCTCAGCTTCCTCCCCCGGGCAGAGCCTCAGGGGGCAGATAAGGGACTCTTTGAGGGCAGGAGTCAGGACATGAGGAAAAACACCAGCTCTGATCTGTTAATTAACTAAGAATCTTACAAAAAATATTACAATCCCTCAGAAAACACTCGATGAAGTGCACTCAGAATGCTTTCTGTATAGAGTTTAAAAAAAGTACAGTGGCAGGTATTTATGAATATGCTGTGAGAATAGGTATCATCTTATAAATGATGAAGACAAACAACAAGAAAACACAGCTGAAACATTTATTATTGGACTGAAATACACGTCTCACACAAGTTTACCTTTTTTTGTTGGAAACTGATAAACATTTCAGCTTTTTTAGATTAACAATTCCGGAAAAAAGTGTTTAGTGTTGCTTATAGTACGCTTTATAGTCTTTCTCAAATGCAGTATTTTCCGCAAAAGTTTTTGAGTACTCTGTTTTTAACATATACTGTTAGTCAAATATACTGGTATATACTCTGGCCTTCCAGTTAGAAGGTTGTCGACTCGAGGAACACAATGGATGATTGCAGAGTCAGGTTAGAGAAGGGAGAAAAGCTGACCATCGAAGAAGAGGAGCAGGCCATCAAAGAAAAGGAGAAGGAGGCCAACAAGGTAGAGGAGAATTCACGAGAGGAGAAGATCCAAGAGGGAAGGCAAAACAACCTCACGCCATCATTTTGGACGAGATGCAAGCGTGTTATTGACGAGAATTGCTGAAGGGACCCAACATCTCCTCACCTTCATTGAGGAGCTAAGAGACATCCTCCTGGACCACCAACAATACCATATTTTTGCCCGCTTCCGCATAAAAAACCAAATCAGAGAGTGGCTCACCACCAACAGTAACTCCCCTGCCTCCCAACTCCCCTTTCCTGGACACTATAGAGGAGTTCTTCTCACTGTGGAGATGGAAGGTTTATGACAGACAATGGATGGATTCACCATTCCAAGGAATTTTTCCTGGCAAAATAGCCTGCGATGGGGATAAGGTGATGTGGCCCGATGCAGCTCAGCGACCTCACAGTGATAGTGCTGTGTGTGTGTGAGGTGTGAATAAAGAAAATCAAAAAGCTTCACACCCTGATCATGTTTTCAAAAGTACCATTTGTGAGTTTCATATGAAGAGTATAAATCTATTGAAAATGTACAGACTTAAAGAAGATCCGTTACAGTAAAGTTTCTAAAAGAATAATGTTGGCTGTTATAAAACAAATAACCTTTTCACAAATTGAACATTTTTGAAAGCTTTGAGCTGCTCATTGGGTGTGAAGTTCTGCAGTGGTTTATGTAGCTTTAGAAAAGGGAGTTTTGTTTAGACATTTGTTTAGAACATGGAGCAAACGTTTGTGAAATGTGTTTTAGCATTTGAGAAAAACTGTAATTACAACAGCAGCGGGGAGAGCTGTAGCTAATAAATTGGCCTTTTTGTGTATTGTGGAACTTTTTGCACTAATTTAACAAAGCTCATTTTGTTTATTTGACGGTTATATTAGTTGTTTGGATGATTTTGACATTTCTGAGTGCTCCAGGAGAGCAAAAAAATCAAATCTTGGTTATTTAGGAGAAAACAAATCTTCATGACGCGTCTTCAATTTGTTTGAGTGAAAGAAACCAGATGTGACATCAAAGACACTGAGCTACAGATTATAGTTCAGTCTGAAGCTAAAATAGCTCTTTTATTGAAAATGAAGTTAAACTGTAACCGTCCCACCCATGTTTTATTGAGATTAGAAGGGTGCTGTATTATTCTAAGCTTTTATACGGTTTCAGAGCACGACTTGATCCGCAGTGGAGTGGAACCATATTTGCCGACGTTAACCCATTAAATAGCATTGATATCCGGCTTGCAATTCACAACTGAAAAAATTTAAATCCCGTATTATTACAAGTTAATTTAGTAAGTTTAATCAACAACTGGATGCCATGTTGCAACTCTAAACCAATTCGCTTTTGGCCCACCAGCCATCCACCACCTTTACATAAGCCTCCAACATCAATCTTCACATTAGCTTTTCGAAAGAAAACCCCTGTTTTGTAAAATGTATGTAAAAGATGATAACATTTGAGGAGCTTTATTGTGCTTTGCCTTTTTGGTAAATTGAAGATTCAGGCCATAGAAACCTTTATAATCTTAGGTGGCCCTTAAATGTTTTCCCTCTAAACCACAAAACTGTGATCGTGAGATGGTGATTTCTTTTCTGTACAAGAACTCCATTCATCTCTCTAAATATGTACTCTCAGACCTCCTCTACTGAGGGCATTCAGTGGTAGGTCCACTATAAATAAACCTTTCCACATGGAAACAGACGTAAGATGGCCTCAGTCGAGCCTTGTATCCTTGTATAACTTGCTGTGTGTTATACCCTCCCTTTCACTTTTCTACCAACATCAGGTCCTTAACCAAACATTTCGTATCTAAAGGACTATGTGTATTTTGGCTGCTCTGCCACATGGTCAAAGGTTCAGATTGTTGGAGTCCAGCTTGAATTAAATGGAAAATATGTATTACTGATTCTTTCTGGCATCACATTTCTTCTTCGTTGCCATCTTTGTCATGTGACATGATGCTTTAACACGTAATCCAAAGCATAAAGGAGCCATTCCACCAGACTAGTGTCATTTCTATCCCTGGGACTTTATATGTATATATAAACATTAAAATTGTTTAATACTAATTAAAGTGTACCACATACAATTTTATTGCAAATTTAAGGTGAATTTCCACAAGTCAGTTTTAAAAAATACTATCCTGTTGCTCAAATTATTTCAGAGGTTTAATTAGTTTAGTGTAAAACTGCATTTGCTGAATTTCCCGGTTGTATAATCATGTGCATCTTGTGGCTATTTAGCATGTATTTGCTAATTTGCTAAAAACTCAGTCCTGATACTTATAAAAATAATAACAAGAGGGTTAGCTAGAAGAAAAAAACAGCACCCATCTTTTTTATTATGAATCTAATAAAACATTTAAATAAGTTACTTAGGATGGACCAAATACCCATTTGGAATCAAGTAAAAAAGAACTTTTGAAAAGTTACACCAAATGGAACCCATTGAATAACAAAATCCAGCTCTGTGCCCATGTGCCCTGACCTGCCTGTCATATAAATAATAGTTTGGAAAACCCTATAGTGGTGATATTTTAAAAATAGATAGTTTTTTTTTTTATATTTTATTTTTGTTGGTGTACAACACATGCTAGAGGCCTTGGAATAAAGTAAGGGACCAGAGATAAGGTGCATCCAGATGTTTTATAGGAGGTGAAAATATACTGAAGTAGAATAAAAACTGCACAAAAAGGAAATAAAAGTGTTATGGCATTACCAATTGTTGACCAACAGGCATCAAGTTGTATCTCCATCAAGGTTTGCCAAACATACTGAAACCACATGCGGGTCAGACTTGGTTTGAAGCCTTCTTATAGGCCTAAACTCCACCCACAGATGATACCAGATAATAAAATCAAATGAACGATCAAAAAATTTCATTTACACTTATAAACAAAATAAAACTCCCCGCAAAAATCAAATGATCATTAACAAACTAAATATTTGACAATAACGTCTCTTCCCCCTGCTGATCTAGCAAATTGGTTGCTTCCACAGGAAATGAGAAGGCACTTCCTGTTAAATAAGAACCCAAACAATAGCTGTGTCCCAATCCATGCTCTGCATCCTTCGAAGAGCGCATTTATGTCAAAGTTCTACAAAAAGACTGTCCCAGTTCACCAAAAATCAAAGAGACCTTCAAATTCGGAGGACGCATCAGTACCACCCTTTGTAGCCTCACATATCCATAAAATGTTTTTTCTCTTCAACAGAATCAATACAACTCAGCTAGCAACATAATGATCTTATTTAAGAACAGTAGTTCAAATGATTTTTAAAATGCTGGTAGTTATAGTACCATTTTACCACATCATAGTTTTTAGTTTTAATATAGTTTTATATTAACATAATGTTAATAACGCTAAGCCACCTGTGAGCCAACTCTGTGGTCAGATGAGTGATGCAGCCTTCAGAGGATCCTCTAACTTTAGGCTACAGTAAACAATTCATACAAAAATTCAAATAATTCATAACATTGATGATGAATCAATGAATTGCTTGAATTAAATTAATTAATTCAAATAAATGAAATTATATTAAAAACATTTCAACCGGTTAACCCTTAGAAGTCATTTATATAGTCCTGTTATCCTTTGATGACATGATGCAGTCATCTCCCATCAATTTTGACCAAGTTCCCCGTGCCTTTGGAGCTCACACATTTCCCAAAACATCAGCATTTGTACAAAAGTTGGTTGTGACCAAAAAGTTCAATTTTGATCCAAATAACTTTGTTCCAGACGTTTGGAGGCTTGTCTCCAAGCTGCTTGGCATATTTCAAGGGGCTACTTTGTGGTATTTGCATTTGTGAAGGCTTTCTTCTGGCAACTCGACCATAAAATCCATTTAATTCATTTCAGTTGAAGTTTCTTGTGGGTTTTTATTTGCATCCCCTACAATTTTTCAGGTATTTGTAGCAGAAATATTTGTTGGTTTCAATAGAATCCCTCATTTTCAACTTGATAATCAGAGTTTGATCACTGCCGATGGTCGTTACCCATTTCCTTGGGTCCTTGTGTATCTTTTTACATCCCTTTTTCTGTTTTGTACATTAGATCTTTTGATGGCTCTTGTGCTTTCCTCATTGCTCAGAATTTTATTTTACAAATCCACCAAATAAACACAAACATGGACCAAATCCCTGGACATTTGATTGAAAAAGTGCAGAATATATATTTGTATGACTGTTCAAAGTACAAAGATTTTCAGATGGAGACAACAGCAGAAGTAATATCATGAGTGGAGTAGTTTTGGGTAGGTTTTATTGAGTATAGTAGCATAAAATTTTCAATTAGCATTTAATTTTATTCATGTACATTATGCTATTTCCTTCCTGCTGAGAAAACCTCCAAAGCATCTTATCTTTCTTAGATTGTTGTACCTGAAATGACAAGAATAGATTTTTCCAAATGCTATCTTTGCAATTTTAAACATTTAAATGTGGAGTCTCGATACAAAAAATGGCTTTCAGAACAAAGTGGATCATTTAGGTACAATTCCTAACAGTGAAAGCTAAGCAGCAGTGTCTTTCCGTTGAAAGTGAAATAGTGAGCTTATTCAGAATTCCGTCTCGGGAGTATGGAATATTCTGATTTATAGAACCAAATAAATGTCTGGATGCAGTTCTTTGAAATATAAAGAATATAAAGAAGACATTTACTCAATAAAACCTTGGGTTGTTGGGTTTCCAACGTTATTTTTTCCCCAAAGAGTCTGCGCATGTAATGTATTCCATGTCTTTACTTCTGGTAACCCCTGACAATCCCTGGCTGTTTGAGTGACACGATAAACTGTCACGCTTAATGATTGATGTTTGTCTAAATTTCCACATTTCCTTCTCTCTTCATTTCTGCTTTACAAAGAAGCCCTTGAGCTTTGAGCAATCTGCCTCCGCTGGCCTCCAGAACTTAAGGTGATAACTATGAGGACTTTGTGAAGAAGCTTGGGAGTGTGAGAGGAAAGGAAGCAGGGAGGGAGCTCCGGAGAAGACGGAGGAAGCTGTCCGACTGTAATTTACAGCCCCAATAAATCCCCCCTCTTTAGCCTCTAACCCCGATATCTGCCCGGCGGCTCCCTAAAAACTTAATCACTCCCTCGCTGCCCCATCGGCAGTCTTTAGCAAGGGCTACGCCTTCCTTGCACCCCGCTGCATGGGGCCCTACTGTAAAAGCAAACTGCCTCCTCATTATCACCTGTCTGTGCCGCCACACTGGCCAGAATATGTGGCCCACCCTTGAGTTGTTCAAACAGATGTTGAAGCTACTCTCGTCACAAGAAACCAATTTGCCGGTTAGTTTTATGGATTGGAAACTTCTCTTGAATCATAAATGATTGCAACGTTTCTTTTAATGGCAAAGAAGAACCTTGAAGAGCAAATCTGAGAGGGTAAGATAGAGAGTTTGGCACAGCCTCTGTCCTTCTCGGGTTCCGCTGTTTTATCTATGAGCTGTTATACAGAGAAGAAAGGTTTTCATTAGTGTCTGGCTGGGTCTGAGACTTCCACTGGGAAGCAAAGATGATCCAGCCCCAGCCTCGATCCTTCCGTCGCCAGGCCGGACAAAATCAAAACACCACAAATAACATTTACCCCTCATCCTGAGTGCGGAAACCATTACAAAGATACAAAAATACAATGTGCTTTTTATTGGAAGTTCACTGAGATGCTACAGAATCGTACAGTTTTATTATATGAGTTTCTTGTCTGATTATAGGGAGAAAGGATTTATCAATGATTCACCAGGATGGGAAGGCTCATTAGTGTACAAATCCAGAAAAGTAGACAAAACAGAGACGGTTGTGGGTAAGCCGTAGTAAAAATAAAACAAAGGAATAGCCAAACAAAAACGGTTTACTTTGTGGTTACTGGGAGACACTTAACTACATGGAAACTCAGCTCCCGGGACAAAGAAGAAGTGGAACATAAATCACTTCGAGAGTTCCATTCACACGACATTTCACTGCCCGGCAAACGGAGACCAACCACAGTTTATAAAACATCTCAGTCACGTTTGAAGCGTGGTTTAGAGAAGATTTTCAGATTTTCATCTAGCACGTATCATTAAAACCCTGCGGGATATGAGGTTTGTAATTGCTTGAAAGTGGAGCAAAGAGAAATCATACAATTGTATATAATTTTCCTCAAACTACGTCACTGGGACTTGTGTCCAGAGATCCAAAACCAAAATTGCCCCCTCTTTGAAAATGCCTTATTTTACACCAATGAAAGCTTGACTTTAATTAAGTTAAATACAGGGTTCAGTTCCAAGCGATCTCTGTTGATGTAAATCTGGTCCAGTTACATTAACTAAGAATCTAAAGCACTGTGTACAAAGCAAATTAGTCAATCTGATCTGGAGAGACAAGACGATCTATCCATACAGCTTACATGCTTCACTGTGTAAAAGGCAAAAGTGCTGAAAATAAAGAAAGCTTTCAGAAATATTAATGAACCGCTTTGAAAAATAACTTTTTTATTTAATTTCAAAACAGATTTTAATAGGTTTTTCAAATGGGTATTTGATCTAAAGTAATTTATTTAAATGTTTTATTAGATTTATAATCAAAAGATGGGTGCTGTTATATAAGTATCGGGACTGAAAGCATCACTACTAAGTTTTTAATTCAGTTATTTACCAAATATGTGCATTTTTTACACTAAACTAATTAAATCGCTGAAATAATTTGAGTAACATGTCAGTATTTTCACAAAATCATCAAATATGTAAATAGGAAATTGAGAAAACTTACCTTTGCTTTCCCCGTGGCCTTCTAAAAATCTCCGTAATGCAACTACCTGCTGAAAATGAGTTTTTTTTAAAGAAAGTATAGAAATACGTATAAATTAACGTATTTGGAAATAAACATTATTTATGGATTTGCATATCAATGCAAAAGGAGGTTCTTTTTGAAAAAATTTTTTATGGTGAAGTGTAGCATCAGAGACTGGGGACAAGCAATAAATGCAATTTTTCAGTGTTTTATGTGGATTTTATAAATATTCTAATGGTATAGCTTCAATTCGCAATAAGACTAGTATCTAGTACACTTTTCTTAGTATTAAAATGTTTTTATGAACCAATTATTAATGATTGTACATCTTTGTCCAATCAAAAAGTGAACATCAATTCTTATAGCTACACTTGCACAAGTTAAGGATTTTGTAGGTTGATAAACAGTTTTGGTAATTTCAGGTGGTATATTCCGGATAATTTTGTATATTCAATAGAAACAAGAGGACAGCTGTTTACGAATAAAGCATATATACTGTAGATATCTGGGTTTGCTAATTAGTAACTCATCTCTAAACTTTTTAATTTGAAACATGGTGGAATTGAGCTATGTATGCTACGCTGTGCTAAAAGTGCTATCACCAGAGAACCCGATTTAAAACTGGTGAAACCATATGCATATGGAGGACGAGCCCATGGAGTGGTCCCTCAAGGGGTTAAACTTGACATTTGTTTCAAACCAGGATTTTCCATTTATTTCGTAACCACAAATGAGAGAAATTACAGAATTTGTCATTAAAATGACAAATTTGTGGAGCCCTGCATCAAATGCTATTCCCTAAAATCTGTTTCCTCAGTTGCTATCACTTTCTGTGAGGCAATCTGTTCTTCGCCCACATCCTCTGTCCTTCCTCTTCCAGCTGTCATCATCTGCCAGCAGACATATCACCTCTTCAATTGAAATAGATGTTTCCCCGTATCCTACCGACATGCCTCCAATGCCAAACAAAAGAGAAACGATGAGCTTGAGATGCGTATTCAAGAACCAGATGTGAAAGCATGACTCTAAAAGTGTTAGTCTTTGATGCCAGACGCCTATACTCCTCCTGCTAACAATATGAATGATACATCAACAGAGATGAATGTTTATGTTGTATCTAAATGATAAAAAGAGGAACCTTTTCAGCGGATTTACTGGTTAGGGGGATTTCAAACAGCAAAGCCACATGTGGAGGGTCACCGTCTCACTGTCTCCTTTGTCGAACTGAGTAACCACAAGCCCACGACATCTAGGAGGCCCCTATCCCACAGATGCACACAAAACATATACATCCCTCTCTACATCTAGAGTTTCTTTTTCTTGAAGGAAAAATAGCGTCCTCGTTTTTGACCTTTCATTGGCTTGTGTTTATATAACTATGTAGATGTAGAGGTTTTTTGCATAGAATCAACAGAAACGTATTCCTGAAACCGCTTTTTTCTTTCCATTCCAGTCTTTACTGGAAGGAAGCAAAAAGAAATGAAGTGATAGTTTACCCTTGGTTAGGTGGAAGAACAGGACAGGAAGCTTTGGAACCTGAGCCAGTGGAGGCTATTCAGGGCCGGATCTTGGTGTTTTGTGGATTCCCTCTCTCTCCCTCTCTGTGTGTGTCCATAAGGGAGTCAGTATCCTCCTGTAGCAAGTTAATTCCTCCCTTCCTACTCCACAAAGATTCCACAAACAGCTGGCACTACTCTTAAATGTCACCAGCATTTATTGGAGAATGAATCTGCTTATTAGTGTCAAACGGCAGCAATACACTGTGGTCTGTATCTCTTCTCAAGATTCTCTCTATCTTCTATGTCTGTTACATTGTCATCAAAAGTCTTATAGAATTATATAGACACAAACTCTATGGATTAATGGAGTTTTGTTTATTTACACCACCATCTTTTAAAGTTAAACCCCAATTGCTTTGTCAAAAGTTAGTGAAATAAGTTGATCTTTCCTAATTTACCACAGCTTTCTAACCATTTAGAATTGTCATATAGCTGGCCAGAATGACTCATTTTGGTAGATATTGTAGACAGTGGTGTGGTAGATCTCAAGGCCATAGTGCTGCCCACAGCATCAGAAATCATTCCCAATTAATAAAATACGCTTAATCTTCTATTTTCAAACTTACTTTAAAATAGCAACATTTCAGACTGAAAGTTAACTTGGACTTTATAGTGGCCCTAATACAGGGTTCAAAAAGCTCATTATGTGGTTATAGTCCCCATAAACAGGTTGCAAGATTGCAAGGTCAAGAAGCTTTAAATGCAGATTTGTTTTTATCCTATTTCCCGATGACTTTCTAACAATTCATTGTGTTTCCAAAACCCTCTCTTCTGTGATGAAAACTGTGACTCGGTTTGCTGTTATTGAATTAGTGTGCAAAACATGTCGAAGATGGAAAACTTTTCACCATTCGTGTGTAGCGTAATAATAATAATTTCCTCCCCAGACGAGACACTGCCAGCAATCAAGATCTCCCATCTTATTCCCATTGTTAACAGAATCATCCATACACCTCCTTAGTTCTACGGTTCATTCACTCTGGCTCTCCATGATAATTCCTAACTGTCTTGGATCTCCGCGTCAATGCTGTGTCTCTTCTGGGCCAAACCATCTCTCAATCTTCTCCATATATTGTAAATAAATGTACATATAGTTCTTGACTTCATGTTCCATCAACCTTCTTTCATATTCTGTGACAATATTTTCAAAACATGGGGTTATTGGAGTGTTTTAGGGGGAGGAGGTTTACCCTGGTTCCTATTGCATTGTCATGCTTGTTGACTATGAGGTATTTTTGTGTTTTCATTTGGACATCTTTTAAAACCACACTTGTTTGTCCCCAGTTATTTAAAAAAAATAGTGAAGTAGTCCCTGTAAATATGACTCAAGACTAAATAGCATTACTTTAATACTGAGACTCGAAATCAACCAAGGTGAATGCAACAAAAAAAAATGTTTTAAATTATTATTATTATTATTATTATTACTTATTTATTTTTTTTCCTCTCTTCTTCTTTTCCTCTTCCTTTCTTTCATTTTCACTCGTGTACCTTCACCCTTCTCCAATCCTTTATCAACACCGTCTTGTCCTGACACAACTATTATAAACTGACTCGCGGGAACCACAACTAATAAATATTTAATAAATACATTAAATTTTCCAATCAAGAGGAGAAAACACCACACCAGATGTTTTACTCCCCTGGAGAAAGCAAAACTGTCCAACTCAGCAAGGCATGTACTATCCGATGTGATGGCTTTTGAGCAGGACAGGACAAGGTTAAAAAAGAAAAAAAATGTTAGGGTTTGTCACATTCACATATAATTTGGCAAACCCCAAGAGCTTTGAGGGTTGCAATTTTAGTTTTATTTCAATTGTAGCGCTAAATTCATTAAGTGCTGAAATTGATGTGTGTGATGGTTCCACCAAAGTGTTGCTCAGCTAAAGTGTGAAAATTAAGAGATGTTCAAAGAAAAAAAAATGGGGCTTTGATTAAAAACATATCCGTGAAGCTGTTTTATAGCTTATTTCTAACAAGCTGGGAAGCCTTTGCAAGACCGCTGTTCATCCGTCATATCTGCTCAACACATGTAACAATCAGTTTGATCTCCTCATAGGATTTTCATGAGCAATTACGGACATTCCGGAACAAGAACAGAATGGTATGTTTACAATTCTTGCTTTCCCTTCCGATTTCATGTTTGTTTTGTTAGCCAGCAGGAAAAATGAGGTTTGCTTTCTTGGAAGCCCTCCTCACACACACACCTTGAGCTCTGTTGTGAAATATTCAGGCTGAAAAAAGATCCACAGAGTGTGACTCAATCAAGTTTGGCTGCTGGATGTGTGAGTATAGTGATAAAACATATGTTCCATTCAGTCTTGTAATAAAGACTGCATTAACCAGCACCAAAACGCAACAGAAATCAACTGAGAAATACGGAAAATACACTGCCCAGACAAAGAGGAGCAAGACATGTCAAAGACAGGAGAACATTAAGACACCAACAACACCAGAAACCAAGACAATGATAAAATGCAGAGGATGAAGGCCAAGACATGGCTGAGACTATAGAGAATCTTGCCCAAGACACTGCAAAGATGAAAAGTATGAAGACCAAGATGAAGAGAAATCGACACTGCAAAGACTTTTGGCGAGACCAACACAAGGCAGAACTCGGTGAACACTGAGACCAATGTACGGCTAAGACCAAAGGGTTTCAAAACCAACACTGCCCATGCTCAAGAGTTTGCAAGATCCAGACAGAGGTCGATATAGGGTGGAGACCATTGATAGCAAAAAATGAAGAGTGGAGAGTTTCAAGATGAGGAGTTCAAGATGCTGTTGAGTTGAGCCTAAAGTAATAGATAAGCGAATGAATTTCCAATTTATTTGATAATTCACTAGTACGTTTTCTGCTTGCCAAGAGACATACTAGGCAAGCTGTCTGGGAATGGATATTATGTGTGACATAACTCAGAGAGAGATGTTGGGGAGAGTCACTGTAAATAAATGATTTGGTTTATATAGGCATGAACTAGATCAGGGGTGTCAAACTCAGTTCCTGGAGGGCCGGAGCCCTGCACAGTTTAATTCCAACTCTTCTCAGAGAGACCCAGACCTGAAGCACACAAACAGCCTGAAAGACCTAAACTGCATCAGGTGTGTTTAGTTGAGGTTGGAGTTAAACTGCGTAGGGCTGTGGCCCTCCAGAAACTGAGATGAACACCCTCTAGTGACTTAATTGGTGGCTTTGAGGCATGCCCAGAGAACTATTGCAGAGATGTTAGAAACGACTATCTTTCCAGGAAGAGCATGACCAGATTAGTTTGACTAAATGTGCAAAATGATAAACTTTATTTTAAACATCAGAGAACATAGAAAAACATTTTCTAACTTTCTTTTTCCTTTGGCAAACTATAGAAGTAATGCATTTCTGGCAACCCTGCCCTTTATAGAGAGCAGAGTCCCTCCAGTTTATCACTCTGGGGTTTTTCAGAAACATACCTAAACATTGCGTGCAGGACAATGATTCCCGAAAAACCATTATACAGCGCTTGTGATTTCCCAGAAAGTTACGAGTGACATAAACATTAAGATAAGCAGGTAAATAGTCTAGGTAACGTTTATCATAGCTTCAGATCAGCTCTGATTAGTCTCCAAGTTCACCAGTGACTTTATCAGCAGCCACTTCATTCTGTCAGGCAGCACTTAGCATGGGCTCATTTCCTCAAAAGTGGACGACAGCATGGTGCTGCAGTCGTTGTGTCTGTTCATGGGCGCTGTGGAGTCTCAAGGGGCCACTCACTGCCTAAGTAAACAGGTCTTGATTTACACACTACCTCCAAATCCCTGTACATTTATTAGCATTTTTTTGATGGTATTATAATGCAAAAGTGTGCCATTTTCAAATTTAATATGTATACAGAATAAAACTATGGAGGACATAAGTTCAACTTTTTCATACTCTCCTTTTTAACTCTGTTCATTGACACTTACACTTTGGGTCAATGTGGACAACTGATCACTTTTAAAATTATGTCAAACTGAGATTTTTCAGAGTTCATTGTATACCTCAACTGTCTTTCACATCAAGGGAGTTCAGGTAGAAGTCTCAAGCCAATGTTTATTTCACAAAGAATAACAGAATAAGAATAAAGTAGGATATTTAAGTAGGATAACCCAACAGGAACTTTAAATGGAACAGGAAGAGCCGTCTCTAGTAAGTGACCAGAACAGTGGCTGGAGATTTCTGGAGAGAAGAGACTAGGCAGTGAAATGGAACATGGAAGTGGTTCACATCTTGGAGTAATGGAGGTTGGTAGCAAGTTTGAAGATCACGGAAGTAGCTAAACCTCCAAGTAGGTTAACAGGATATAAGAAACCAGTATGAATAGAAGACCAGGACATGTTCTGAAGTGCTAAGGGGGTGAGTAGAACTGGATGGTTTATGATTGGCTGATTCTGGGAAGTGGTTTCATTTGTTTCTGGGGCACTGTCCATCGGGATGTCAATACGAAGATCTGCGAAATACGAAATTCTTGACTGAAACGGCAATTTACTAAAGGGCCATTTGAGGAATATGCACATAATTAAGGGTGGGGCTTAATTGCTGGAGATTGCAGGGAGTGGACTTGAAGGGAGGTGAGTACAACTAGGCAGTTTATGATTGGCTGATTCTGGAAAGGGGTTTCTGTTGTTTCAAGGATTGATGGTCATGGCACTGTCCATCGGGACGCCAATACGCCGAATCCGAAATTCTTAAGTGAAACTGGAATTCATTAGTCACTTGAGGTAGGTATCATATTGAATCATATATATATTATATATAAATAAATGTTTCTATATATACATTTTATTTTGTGCATGATTTTACACTTTCTATGGTCAGTTATGACTGAATTGGGTTTTCAAAATGTAAATTTCTGGATATAATTATTTCTAACACAGGAAAGAAAAACTTACCTTAAATGCTTTTACAACCAACAACTTGATTTAAATATGGACTAGCCTATTAGGATTATAACATAACCTTTAGCTCAATCTGACCAAACGTGTAAAAACGTTTAGACGTTTTAGAGTGTTTCCTTGTTTTAAACAATGGCTTTATTTGTACCCATTTATATGCTGTCCATTTAGGTCGGCTCACGTCCCCACAGTCCACGTCTGTCCTGTTATGAAACAGGACTTTCACTGCACGGGTGTTGACAGAGGGGCCTCAGACAACCGGCAGCTCAACACTGAGTTTGTGGTTTTAAGGGAGTCCAATAAATTTAAGTGGATACTTATGGTGCCTCCGAGTCTATGGACCAGCAACTGAGGGGTCTAGACCTAAAGTTAATAGATACATGTCTAAACAACAGGATACAGGGTGTACTTTCTGGCCAGAGTTACACGGCATCGTAAACAAAGATTTGCTTGATTTTGTAGAAAAGCATAAAGAGATGCCATTGATCTGGAGAAAAGTAATTGTGGCCATATGAGAGGAGAATGGGCTTCGGTAGAGCTGTTGTGAAATCTACAGTCTGCCAGATGTTGAAGAGGCAGAGGTGCTGGGGAATATGTTTGTAAGTTATGGAAAATGAGCATCTTCATCACGTTCTGGACAAACTATTCGCCTTTTCACTTTTCTTGACGTCACAACTTGTTTTCCCAATGATTTTTACCAGATAAAGATTGTTTCTAAATGTAATTTCACCTTGATTTGGACTTCAGATGTGCTTTATATTTATATGTTCATATTCTAAACCTTGTATGCTTGTATGCTCCAAGTACGCTGGTTGAAAACAATGCTGTAGGTTATTGGTTACTCATTGGTTGCCCCAATGAGTGAATGTTCCCCTTGCAAAAAATGGATCCAATATGGCAATCCGAAACTCTTTTTTGTTGGCACCACTCATTCGGTCAGATGTGTGATGTCCCGTTGACGCCCATGGTTTAATATCGAGGCATGACATTGCACAAAACTTTGCAATGAAAATTGCGTCAATGTGTAGAAGCCTTAACCCTGTGAGAGCGATGTGGATCACGTCGTTGACTATTCTCATGGTTCCTGCCCGCACACAGTCCTACAGAAAATGTAATCTTGACATGATTGTTCCACTAAAACGTGAATAAAAACATGTCCAACCAGTTACGTGCCACAGGAAGTGCGAAGAGTACATATGCAATAATTACGCAAAACAATTTATCATAAAATACAATTACTGTAATTTTCCAAAGATAAGACCCTTGCGGCTTAAACCAACTGTGGCAGGATAACAGTTTGCTTAAATGTTTTTTGGGAGGAGTCAATCTGGAGGTGCCACCCACTGCAATTATTCCATAAACGTCAATCCATATATGTCAAACCCTTCCATCTCCTCCCTGACTCAGTCCAAACCAGCTTCACCGCACCCACCTTCCTCACTTTCACCTCTCATTTAAAAGAACACATCAGACCAGTCAGCTAGCCCATACATCCGTACCCGCCACCAATGCTCTTTATTTTCAGGGCAGGTTCAGATGACCGAACTCCAGAATTTCAATATGTTAATCCTGAATTTCCAGGGGCATTCATGCAGGAAGAACAGGAGTGAGATGATGCACAGAGTAAGACCTAAGGTTGTGTTTTGAAGAGTCCTTTTGTGCACATTCAAGGCGTGATTCTTCTGGGAAAAACATGGTATTTGCAACCAGTCAACATCAGTGAATTCTGTGCTCAAAGTGGGAGATTTTGCTGAAACTTGGTAGAAATCATTTAACTCAACAATTGTGAGTCTGAACTGCAGCCATGATAAAGTGATAACTGAAAGAGGTTAAGTGTGTAGATATTAAATTTTCGACATTCGCGAGTAACAGCTAATCATTTTTATTTCTGTTTAAATTCCGGTGGTGCAGACTATATTCAGAAACACAATCATAAATTAAATAGATCATAAATAACAATATTTAAATTATTTTGGGGGATTCTCAGCTTAAACAATCAAAGTAACTGTCTGAATTTTACACAAATATCTTAATAAGTAACATTTTATTCTAAAAACCAAGAGTTTGAAATTACATTGACCAACTTTTGCCACTCTAACAAATTCAACTCTTCTGGGAAAGCTGTTCAGGAGTATGTTTCTTAGAATTTTTTTCCATTCTTCCAGAAGCAAATTTCTGCTGTTGGACCTTCAGATCTTGCAGCCTGCACTTTAATTATAACCAAAAGATTTCTATCCGGTTGAGGCCCACAACAGCAAACTGGACTCTAGAGCTAACTCCAGTGGTGGCATGATTTATACCACAGTATCCAATGCTTTGCATCCGATGGCTTGGAGGCAGCTTCTCAGTAATGGAAGCCCTTCCCATGAAGTTCACTCTTCCTGAGCTAATCTGAATGCCACATGAAGTTGTGAGGTATGTAGTGATTGACTCTGCAGAAACTTGGCAACCTCGGCATTCTACATGCCTTCATTGGCTTCTCTCTGAAACTCGTTGTGGTTGAGTTGCTATCATTCTCAATCGCTTAAGAACTGTACTGACGTTTGACCATAGAATATTTGGTTGTGAGGACATCTCTGCCACCCAGAACCTTTGGGGCTAAATGGAGTTGGAGATATGTTCAGGATAAAAGGTGTTCTCAGTGCTGTGAAACCCATCATGCCATCAATTTTTCTTGCAGGACATCAACCCCACCATGCAGCCAAAGTCATCAAAAAGAACTTTTTTCAGAGTAAAGAACAACAAGAAGTACTGGAAGTCATGGCATGGCCCAGACAGAGCTCCAGTCATCTGTGCCTCCCTTGCAGCAATCACTGTATGACACTGATCAAAAACCATGGGCACCAACACGAGCTCACACATCTGACCGGAACCTGAGGCGGTGCCTCAGAAAAAGAGTTTCCAACTGCCATATAGGATTGGTATGGAGAATGACAAATGAAAGCTGACTCTTTTGATGAAGTGAGAAAGGTAAAAGAGCCGTTTGGTGGAGCTCATCACACATTTTCGTAGTGACTTTGTACAGGAAATAGCGCCCCACAAATCCTCTCTCCACATTTTTGTCAAACAGCTTCCCGTGATCAGCCACAAACACTATAAACCGCTCGACATCCAGGATTTTTTCTTTGTGTTTCTTTTCTGTCGTCGTCTTCTTCTTTCCTGTTTCCCCATGTGGCGTAGAGTGGATTTGTTGTTCCGCAAACGCCATCTTCAGGCAGGGAACGTCATTGCATCAATATTTCCTCGACTCAGCATCTCAAGTTGGATCGGTGGGTAGGGCCCTTTAATTCTGTTATTTGGAAGGTGAGATAAATAATCACTTCTCAAAAATCACTTTCAGGGTTTTAAATGAAATGAAACATTGGTTAGTTATTGAGCCCAAATGCTAATGTTAGTCTGAAATAACCTTTAACTGAGCACCCGACCTGTGAGACATGAGTAAGATATGTACCTCTTCTCTGTGCATGTGTGTGTTAGGGGAACAAAAAGCACATTGAGTGTGGAAAGAGTAGCGGAGCAGAATGAAGTGCTGTCCAGGATACACTCCTGCTGTCCACACCGCTGAGAGGGAAACACAGAGAGGAAGTGGGAATTCAATCAGCCACCTTCAAGCTCTGTTTGAGCTGAAAGGGCCCCAGCTGGCCCTTAGGAGTCTCATGCGGACTCACCACTACTTTGCAAATGTCTCTTTCTATGACACTTTATTTTAAAGATCTCTTAAGAGACAATTGATGCAGTGATGGGGCAAAATAACTCTTTTGGGGGTAAATATTCTAAATGAAAGAAAAGAATGGTTTCCACAGGGTGTTACTGCAAAGATGCTTTCACTGCTGAGTTTTGTGGAAAATGACTTATTGCTGGTTACAGCCTCATAAAGTTTGGCCCTTCAGAGGATTAGGACACATTCTGGTTTTCAAATGTTAGTAGATCATGTTCATAGTCTGTGTGACAAACTACACCTGTTTAAACTTGAAGAATCTAGAAGCGAGGACAGAAATGTTGAATTTAGTGGACCAAAACTTTAACTCAAAATAAATAAAGGCACTTATGATTGTCCTCAATAGATTACAGTTTCAACTGGAACAAGTTGGCCACTTAGAGGGTAATAAATTGAACTTTTTGAGAAGGTACATTTACATTACATTTATGCATTTGGCAGACACTTTTATCCAAAGCGACTTACATTTGAATGAACATATTTTTTCTGTCAGTTCTTGCCTTCCCTGGGATATGAACCCACAACCTTTGCGTTGTTAGCGCAATGCTCTACCAACTGAGCCACAAGAAAACCAAGGTACTTTGTTGTACCACAATAGGTTCAGATACATCCTCCAAGGTACAAATCTGGTCCTTTAAAATACAAAACATAAAGCTACAGATATAAACCTTGTTATGAAGGTAGATTGATGTTCCCTGAAAAGGTACTGCAGAGGTGACAAGCCTTTTTACCTTTTAACGTAGAGGTGCATAGCCTTTCTGAAAGTGTACATCCCTGGAACCTGAGCTGTATGTTATCTTAAAATTGATTAAAGATGAGATCACTCTTTATACATTTGGCATGGTGTTTGTGGTAAGGCATCAGCAAATAATGATTAACCATTAGAAGTCTCTGAACGCAATTTAAATTCCAAATACAATGTGTGGGTTTCAAAAAGGTTATTACTGTTCAAGAGTTATGACACATAATAGGCAAGTTAATTCAAATTAAAATGTGTGATCATCTTTCAATTTCATTCTACAGACCCCGAATTGGGTGCCATCAGTGCCATCTAGTGGTGAAAAGAAGCAAAAACCGTTGGAAGTATAAGACCTGTGATATGGCATTTGTTTTTTAATGTTCTGGAACAAAAAAGTGTAATGTAACAAAGTTATTGGAAAAAGTCTATAAGGTTTAAGAAAGGTTCCCGTTTTTTTAATACAATTTCACATTTATTTGCCCTGTCTTTGCTTTTGTTGGGAGAATTATGAATTTTATTTTCTCTCAATTTTTGAGATTCTTGCAGTAGAACAATGACTATTTCTTGTACAATAGAATTGGAAAATGGACAGTGGATTTATTGTGTAATATTTGTTGAATATAGAAGTTGGGGTTGTACAAAAATAATTTGACGTTTTAAGGGTAATTTATTAGAGCAAACTGTAAAGTAGTAAAACTAAGGGTTAATGTGTCTGAAATATTAAATTTCTAAAAAAAATGAATAAAACATGTTTTCATCTTCCAAAGGAAACAATGCAATATATGTTTTCTTCTCAAAATGCTTTACAATGCCTTTAATGCTTTAAAATACATAAAATAAAATACACCAGTCCTGGTAGTTTTTTAACTTTTAAACAATGAAACAAAATATATATTGTTTAATGTTAATGCTGTTGGACATTGGACATGAAATCTAACATAAAACGATGGCTTTGGAATAATATTTGTGGGTCTTTTTGGTCCCTCAGAACGCAGAGCCATACAGCCCTTCGCCTTTGTTCAAAAAAGAAATGGGAAACGCCTTCACCTCACATGAATGTGCAAAATAGAGGGTTGAACTAACGGGTAGAAACAGAACAAATGTTCAGAGAACAAGGAAAACAAAAAGCTATGAAATGCTTCAAGAGTAAACCAGATGCACTACTAAAGACAAAGAGGGTCTGCAGGAGCCCATTGCATATGACTTTAGGGGTACACGGACACTTTTGAGTCTATCAAAGAACATAGTTTCTCCCAGTCACTCCATTGAGGATTGTGAAGCATTCACTTTACAGCATTCTTTGATTTATTTGTGAGAGAGTGAAGACACATGAAAACGTTTCAATTCTAGCCTGAAAGAACACCAGTTGGAGCTAATGCCACAAAACAAAAAACACATAATAATTCAGTATATACATAAAATAATATGCATTTTCCATCACATTAGCCCCATTTCAACTATTGGCCTGGACTTGAATAATGGTTTTCAAATGAATGACTTTTTCTAAATATACTGTTGCTCTAATCTTGTTTTTATACAACTGACAATTCAACTGAAGTCTAAATCTCACCACATTCAAGTGAAAGAACATTGGTGGATGTGAGTCATTAAACACCTATTTGTGAACTCGACCATGCTCCCATTTCCCATTCCTGCCATCTTTTATATTTATGCCCTGTCATCACACAGAATATTAACAAATCATCGCTAAACAGCCAATGGCAAGGAAGCTGAGATCTGGCATGTTTAAACACAGCATCTGCCATCACTTAAAACTACAGGACCGATGCGTTTCCCCCCGGTGGAATCAACCAGAGTAACAAACCCTTTCTCTAGGCTTCCAAACAAAACTTCCAGAATGTAACCATCACTGCCACTTGAGCATTCAAAGCCATTTCACAGGTAATTAATAGACATAATTAGATATGATTGATGTAATTAGAGGGTGAACCAAAGGCTTCTGGTGCTTGTGTTTGGAGGCAAGCGGATGGAATCACTTCCACGTGGCCTGCTTCAGGGAAATTGCTTGTGTTTTGTTGCTCACTCCACGAGCCACAGGAGAGTGACTGTGGCTACTCGTAGCTTATAAAAAGCAATATGCTTTCAATCACAATGTTCTCTAGAAGTTAGCATTTAATATTGGTAGTATTTAATAAAGCTTTGTTTGGATAATTCTGAAACATTTCATGTTGGACAATGTTTATATTATGCAGACTAAAATGCTGTACTAAGCGTAAAATATTTGGACTATGTTGGTAATGTTACAACTAAATTGACTACTTTAAATTACTTTATTTGGGCCAGAAATAACTTTATGTGATGTATGTGGACTAAATGAAGGATATTTTGTCCATATTGTTTTTTGTACTAATCTTACTATTTCTATCCATCATTTTTGACCGTATTGTAAAAAGTGGAGGATATTTGGACTACATTTAACAATTTTGACTGTAGTGGACAAAATTATTTGAAATAAGTGGATACTATATAGGCTAAAGCAATTATATGTGGAGTATTTGGACAAAATCGCAAGAAAAATTAATTATATTCAGATTTAGTCAAAATATTTGGTGAAAATAGAAAAATTTTCAATAAAAATTTATTATATTTGGATTAAGTCAGTAAAATGTGAGGTAATTGGACAAATTTTTAATGCAGATTCATTATATTTGGATGAAGTCAATAATATATGGAGTAAGTCAATAATATTTGAGGTATTTGGACAAAAATTCTATAAAAATTCATTATATTTGGACTAGTCAATAATATTTGGGGTAATTGGACAAAATGTAAATCAAAATGTGTTATATTTGGATAAAGTCAATACTATTTGGAATAATTGAACCTTATTTCTAAAAAAAAAATAACTATATTTGGAATAAGTAAATACTATATTTAACTTCAAAACAATGTTTAGACTAACTGAACATTTTCTTTGCCTTCTTCTTTCGTCAGGTTCTCAGAGTTCTGCTGGTGCCAGTACTCTTGTGATGAAAGGTGGGGTACATCCTCGACAGGTCACCAGTCCATCGTAGTATATTTGAATATAATAAGTATATTATAAATAAATAAGTAGGCAAAAATAAAACAAGTACAATATTTTGAACATTTGGACAATATTTGGTTTAACTAATTACACCTGGACCTGTTTGTTGGTTCTTACCTCATTCGGTTTGGTAAAGATCTGTTTGGTGTGCAGGTTTAAACGTTAACAGAGAAGTAGACTGTAGACTAAATCCCATACCAGCACCTTGGGCCTTGAAGTGAATCGAGGAACATTTCCAGCAGCAGCAGCAGCACCACTGAGAGAAACAATTCAATAATGTCAGATTTCTATGTAGACAACCACTAACTGCTTTGGATTTAATTTGAGTGTATATATGTTTGGATGAATAATATCTTCAGTAATGTCACCAACTGAGCCCTTTGACCTGATGCAGTTAATCTCGGTCCGACAGCAAAGACGAATCTGTTTTTCTCTGCTGTATCTTCTGCTCATTTATCTTGTGTAAAGCACACAGTTTTCAGAGTTCTGCAGATGGGGTTTGGGGTCATGATGAAGAGGTTCCACTTCCGCCGCTAACACCTTTCTAGAGGCCCCAGGGTCGTCCTGCAGCTGTGGCCAACACAAACACAATATATAGCGTACTGCAGTATTTAAATGCTCTATCAATTTCATTTTAGCCCAGGTCTGTTCTTAAACAATAAAAGAATTTGTAAAATTGTATAGCATTACACCCACTACCCTGTATTATACCCATATACATGCCTATTTATCATTTAAATCGTAACAATGTGAAATTATTTAAAAAATGGAAGTGATTGTAGCGAAAAACCCATGAACTTCCTGTGCCATTTATGAATGATTGAAGCTCCACTATATAGCCATGTGTACAATCTGTAAAAATAGTTATTATTTTTTTCTTTAATTGTTTCCATCACTGGTTGAATGTTTATCTATGTTGTTGCAGTTATTCTCTCTTGTGCTCCCTTTTTCTGTCTATCTACTGTTTTTGTGCTCTCTGTATCACTCGTTCTCTCTATTTCTCTCTTTCACTATAACTTTTGTGTTTTCTCTTTGCTCCCCATTTTCTACTTTCACTCATTCTCCTGCATTTCTGTCTTTTGTTCTCTCACTCTTTCTGTATCTCTCACTTCTATTTCACTCTCTTTCTCTCTTTTTTCTCTCCACTCTTTTTCCTCCAGCTCACCCCCTCTCTCTTAATGCAATCTATCTGTCTGTTTTCTTTCATGCTTTCTTTTTCTCTCCTCTCTTTTTGCTGCCTGTTTTTTCTTTTCTCTCTTTCTCTCTCTTCTCCTCTATTTCTATCTTTCTTAGAAACACCCCTAAGACAATGGCCCTGATGTGAGGTACATTTATAATTTGTAGGATATAAGGTGAAATAGTTGATTAGTGTAATACTTTTTACTCGTATTTAGAACAGATACTTTTACTCTACTTTCTTTACTCTTTTGCTTGAGTGTGATATTTCTGTACTCTTCACACCACTGCTCACAAGTAACAACTTACAGTAAGACTGATATTTTATCTTAGCTTGATATTTTTCTTGCATACAATACATGTACGTTCTTGATGTCTAACAGAAAAATGCATGAAAAATTCATGGTTGAGCATCTCCCTCTGTTTTTGAAAGAAAAATAAGTTTGGCTCATTAAAATGCAAACGAGTTCTTAAACAAATTATGCATCAATGTTTGCATCCCCCGGCCCATCTGCTCAGCCTAATCCCATTGAAGCCTCCAGAGTCCTTATTTGAGTCTCTGGCCCTTTAACCTCTTCTCCACAAGAACCAGAAAGACACCGGCTTGGCCCCTAATGAGCAGCCCAGTCGTCCAGCCACAGGCCACTGATATCTCTCATTAACTGTGCTTAGCTAGTCACGCTAACCTAAGCTGCTTAGCAGTAGATACCTGTAATTTCCTCTCTTTGAGGCTTTGGGGCGTCTCTATGTCCACTTTCCTAGCTGAACGAAGTCATAGTGTGCGATCTAAACTAGCCTGCGCCGAGTCATAAACTGGGCGACAATATACCCAGAGCCTAATTGTTAAGTTTAACGTCTGCGATTACTGCGGCCTGTAAAGTCAAGCGGTTCTGCCCCTCTGTCTGAGACCACACAGTGCGCTTCTGCAGCTCAGCAAAAGAGCTCTTGCTGGTTTTTATTTGAGAAGATGGAGACTCTGGGGAGACCCTGATCATTTAGTTTAGGGTAATAAACACTTGCAAGTGTTGTGAGATTAATTGACTGCCCACGTGGATCGGTCGTGAATCATTGTTTTGTTTCTTCTAACATTAGCACCTTGTTCTGACATCAAGGCGAGTTTCTAAGCATATCTTAGCACTCGTCACCTGTGCTTTATTTTGACTGACTTCATATTTTAGGTTTGTCTTTAAAAAATCAATGCATGAATCATTTCTCTCTCCTGACTGTGCAGAGAACAGTTCCAGTAAGATCTTTTGTAATATTGTGTTAAAAGTGCAATGTAACATTTATATTTTCTTCACGATGTCATGGCTGAATGCAAAAGGGGCGGAGCCACCCTCAGCAATTAGTTGGGAAGAAATAAACATAAATTAAAGCTCACTTCTCAGGTGCAATCACCCCATTAGGGCGGCACAGTGGCGTGGTGCGTAGCACTGTGCCTGTTTAAGGCTCTCCGGTGACCTTCCTGTGAAGAGTTTCCATGTTCACGCCATATTGTACTAACTCCTAGACGATAGACCTCAATAACTCCACAATATCACCGCGATATGAGTGTTGCATCCTCACTTAAAGCTAATCTTTAGTATGCAAATGGTCCTAAATAACAGAATATTTCAAATGAACCAAAATGTAGAGTATTCAGAAGCCAATACATCTGATTGATTTTTATTTGTCAGTAACACAGCTGTTTTGAATTAAAAATGAATGACGCAACCCACCTATTGTTTCATTTTGATTTCAAATATAATGTACAGGTTTCAAATGGTTATTTGCTTCAAAATATTTGGATTTTAACAAAAATCACAAGAGTTATGGTAAGGTCATTTAAATTAAAATGTGAGAATATGTTTCTTTTCATTTTACAGACCTCAAATAGGTGCCATCAGTGGCATCTAATGGTGAAAAGAAGTACAATAACTTTGATATGGCTTGTGTTTTTCAAAGTTATGGTACAAAAAAAGAGGCCGGGGTACTCAATTGACTCTGGTCCGCATCAACACCAAAACCAACAGGTTATTAAAATCATAATCCAAATCAGCTTTCAGTGTAGAATGCAATTGTGACTCTGTGATCTTTATCTTTGAAGATTGTACTCGTTTCAACTGCATCATCTATGTCCAATTACAGCAGCTGTAGTCCCACGAATGTCTCTTTTTGATCGCAATAACTGTCCTAAACAAAACTCCTGGACGTCATTTAAAAAGGGTACGTTGTGAACTTCTGATACTTTTGTGAATCCAATGTTTAGTTGTTCTTTATAATCACTTATTTTCAGTACACACAATGGAAAGATCTTTTGCGTACGGCTCTCGATCGCGACACTCGCTTCTCCCAGGAATCCAGGCTCAGGTAAACCAATCAGATTGCGACTTTAGGATTCTAGAAGTGTTGCCAGAACAATGTTTTAACGTTCAGCCAATGTTCCGTGGGATTGACATCTGATACATACATTTTCATAAATATGAAAGCTGTAAAATGGATAAATATAATTACCGGTAAACACTTTCATATTTTTATTTGATTGCTTACTATAATGTAACTTTGTTTTAAAATAATCATGTTTTTAAATATTAACCATATTCCCCCAGGCTTCTGTAAAGTATTTTATTCTTGAATAAAACAAAACAAAAATTTGCGTAATAAAAGGTCTACCTGTAACATTTTTTGTTTATAGATTTTTGTTATTTGAGTTCTTTGTGGAAAATGGACCTTTCAAGTTTATGTTTTAGTACCCCTGGTTTAAGGTTTAGGAGAGGTTTGCCTGTTTTTTTTTTTTTTATACAGTTTTCACATTGTTTTGACCTTTGCTTTTTGGGGAGGATTTATGAATTGTTTTGTCTTAACACTTTTGATTGTCTTAACACTTTTGATTTTTGTCAAAAAAAGACAAAATGTACTATTCGGAAAGGTATTATTTGTATTTTCAGGTTTGTTTCAGGTGTAAGAAATACTAAAAAGAAAAGATGTTGGGGTTGTACTAAAAAAATTGGTTAAGCATTGCCACAAAAACAGTTAACAAGCTAATTCTAGCTTTCCCTTTTTCTTATAAGCTATCTTAAGGATTCTCTTCTTGAGATTTTTTGCAAGGACAAACAGAGGGATAATCTGTTGGTGCAGCTCAAATGCTCTCCGTGTTTGCTCTTCCCAAAGCAGCTGAATCCATACTCAACACAATGGAGTGACATGGTCATTCCGACTCCCAAATCCTACAGCTGCTAACAAAAGTCCCCTGAGCATGGAATATGACCTGGAGAGGTTGATGTTTTAGTTTATGGAAAGGGTTTTTATTCATAATTTGTGTTTGGTAAACTGTGCAAAGGGAGTAGGCATTGATGTGAAAGCGTCGCTGGTAATTTGCACCGTGTATTGTGCCAGGGTCCTCGGCTCGGGTTTGGAGTAGCTCTCATTAATGCAGGAGGCGCAGGGACGCCTTTGTTGTGCTAATCAGGCACAGATGTGGACACCCAAAACTGCGGGAAATCTCCAGGGAGAGGGAGACAGCAGTGAAGGCCTTAGACACACAAACTGGGAAGGTTCAATATTTTTCGAGTATGGGGAAACAGAAGTAAAATAGTAAATAGCATTAATTTGAAAAAATATCAATCCTTTATGTGAAATACTGTAAATGCACCACGACGTGAACACTTTTGAATGATTGGGTTGGTGCTAACTTTGTTAAAATACTACATTCATAATTCAGCAGGAAGTTAACCATCCATCTGTTTGTTTTTAAACTATACCATGTCACCCCTTACAGGCACCCTAAAAGGGGGAAGTGGGTGTTTTAACACACTATCACTTTTTTGAGCTTGCAAGTTCAACTTTTCCACTTGGTCTGTGTTTACAACCTTATGCAACACAGGTACAAAAAAAGTATGCGGTGGAAAAGCCCAGAAAATCATGCAAAGTCAAGCCATACATTACAGTTTGATGGAAAAGGAAATCAACATGAGAAAAATGTTTTCTTCTTTTGCAGAAGAGGATCTGTGGTGCCGAATAGATACCCCTGATGGAAGGGTATACCCTATACTTCCTATATCCAGGTGGCTGAGAAGGAAGAACCTAGAAGTAGGATAGTAAACACCAAAACAGATAACCCAGACTCCTCCAGAGCAAGAGGCAAAATTACAGACTCCCGAATCGGTATGTATAAGTGTGTGTGAGATCTAGTGAGGAAACATGGAAACGCAACCCATGGAAAAGTGGAAGCAAGTGAATATTGAGCGACCATCAGTGAACAAGTAAATGGGCAACAGGAAGAGAGCAAAAAGAGCTCAAAAAAACATAGGCATTGCAAAATATATGATGGCAAAGAATCTATCGAGGTGAATGAAAGATGGAGGGGCTCTACCTTTCACACGCACACAAAACAACTCAATGTTCTATATTCCATTGAACCAGGAACTCTCCAATGAGTTGCTGCAGCAAGTGGAGAGTATACCCATGGCATCATTGATGAGTAGCAGGTAAACACCGGGAATCATGGACAGGAGAGTTAAAGGAGAGTAGAAATGTAGAAACCCAGTAGACATACAGCAGGAGATTGTGGAAGATCCAAGATGGAGCGTGATCGATGAACCGATCATGGAGAGTCAGGGGGTGTGAACCGTAGCATTAACAGACAGAAAAGGGAAGAGATGATTGAAAACCAGGAGATAGGACACAGGTGTGGAGATTATTAGGTGAGTGATAGGAGTGGAACAGAGGGAGCCAGAAAAGGGGGAAGAGATAAACAGAACACTCCCACTATCCAAGAACGAAGGCAATCACTCAGGTATTTTCATGCATGTATTTAGTATAATAGTGTAAAAATATATAATATAATATAATAGTTTAAAAAAATTTAAATTGAAAGTTATTAGCATTTATTAGACATGAACTGAACATATCTTGCTTTTGGTAATTTATTTGCACCTTTAATATTCCATATGCCCAAGAGAACGTTACCATGTATTTTAAATGTTCATTTAAATATTTCACAAAAAGCAAATGACTGATATATTTCTGATATATTTTATTACTATTATAATAAAATAGTAGTTTTCTTGCACCTTGCAACCTTGACCCTGAAAGCTTTTTGTTTGTAGCTGGAGCTCAGATGCACCTGGTTCCTCCACAGTTTAAGAGCTGTGCCTTTTGTCTCTCAAAGCGTGACTGAAACGTCTAAAGCCAAACATCCAGAGAACTTCACCCCCCAGGACATTACCCACACCAGTCTCCTTTCTCTCATCTAAAGGTGATGTCAAGAGCAACCCAGTGTGTGTGTGTGTGTGTGTGTGTGTGTGTGTGTGTGTGTGTGTGTGCGTGCGTGTGCGTGTGTGTGTGTGTTATGCTCATGGGAGCAAGACCTGCCATCTTCTAAGGGGTCGAGAGGGTCTTCTGTCCATCACCCACCCGTGGCTTCATGGGGCAGGTGGAGGCACACACAGAGTGGGAACACCTGCTGCATGCTGGTCTAAACAGAGGAAGATGAATGATTAAGATCTGGTCCTTCGGTTATAATCTAAGTATCCCGTATCACCCAGAATAGCGGTAGATTCCAGCAGATATGAACTTTGTCGGTGAAGAGGGATTTGCACTGAAAGGACATTCAAAAAGAGAACTGTTCAACAAAACGTTTTTTTTTCTGAGATTGGTGGGGAGATCCTAGTTCTTCAAATGTCCTCATTAAGTCAGATTCACCCAATTAAGTGAGTTGGACTGCATTCACAAAATGTTATGGGCACCATTTTTATTATTATAGCAGACTTTTGGACCTATCTTTCAACTCTTTAGCACATACGTAGCTATATTAATGCCATAAGGGTCAAATACGCATCAAATCACACAGCTGAGGAAAGGGATTTGTTTGATACAGCTATGATTTTTGGGGGAAAAATCATTTCCTATTAAAATGAATGGGTGAGAGAAGCTTAATCCAAACAATACAAACCAATGTAAGCCGCACGTTGGATGGAGTCACTACATGTGGCTGTTTCAATACTCACAGCTCTCTCAGTTTTAGAGCTTACAGGCCTTTACACACTTACGTATCTGCTGCCTGCTTCTATTCTCTAGCATTTAAAAATGAGTGCACAGACCCTCTCCTGAACCCCCCCAAGATGGTGCTTCGATGAACTGCAATTAACTCAATGCCACACGGTGGGACAGAAGCAATTCACAATGCTTGAGGCACGTTTATGAAGAAGAAGAGGAGGTTGGGTGACCGCTCATCTGTAATTAGAAACCCAAGCGATTCGTTGTCCACTTATATTAATGTCGGTTTCAGACTGCATGATTTTAGCCCGATTTTGAGTCCCAAACAATCGCAAATGACTGCCCAAAATCACATGCAAATCACAACTTGTACACAGCTTGCTCTATGAGAGTCGTAGCCTCATCCTTTGTGAGATTATTGGTGTGCTAAATATCTGGAGCTGTTGACGAGTCATAATCATTCAGTGTGAAATGTGTTCTGGTTGTAAATTACACCTGTGATTACCTGCAGCCAATGAGAGCCAATGAGAAACATCCATAGACGGCACAGACAGTTTATTTGCACCCATTAAATGAATTTAAAAAACTATGTTTCTTCAAAAGTGACGCATCAATGCACTGCTTTTTTCTGGCTGGTGTGTAAAGTCACATTAGCGCATGTGTATTTTACATTAAAGATCCACTGCATGCAGCCCTTGCAAGCCGCAGATACATAGGTGTGTAGATTGCTTAACTCCAGACCCTATTCTATCAGTTTTCAGCACACTAAATTCAAATAATTAAGAGTATACGCCTTTCAAGTCCAGAAAACTGCAAGTCTACATCGAAACGTTTTAAAAAGTTCTCCCTACAAAATTATTTTATTAATCTGTTATGAATCTCAGCTTATCACCCCATCCTGCTACCTGGACTCCATTCACCCTTTGAGTTTATTACTAAATTTCTCAATCCTCCTTATATTTCCTTGCACCTGCACTTTACTGTTGTGAAGTACACTGGGTTTATGTTATTTTTGCAATTTATTCATAAATATCAATATATTCTATCTTATCTTATGTGTATGTCGTTGTTCAGCACCTTCATTTGTTAATCTGTTCTTTGTTGTTTTATTCTACCATAAAAATCCTTGTGTGTGTTCGCATGTACTTGGTAAGAAAGCTGATTCTGCTTCTGACACTTAATTCTTTTGTGTTCTTTATTCTTGCTATTAATAAAAAATGCGTAAAATGTGACAATATTTTTATATTTCTATCAATAGCAGTCCTTGGTCTCACACATCAACCACCTTTGTTTGATTTTACAAATTTCTCAAGTGTTTGAAGCTCAAACTTAATCACATTCATCTTTTCGACTTGTTCCTAACAGTTTTCATGACAACTGAAATTGCAAATAGTGGAGTCCCAGACTGGTTTGAGTTAGGCCCTGTCCCCTGTGTGTGTGTGTGTGTGTTTTTTTTTAATGGCTATTTTTCGGTGTGGTTACGTTGTTCCTCCACGCGTAAACGTAGCATTGGTTTCATGTAGCTGCCCATTTTTGAAAATGCCGGCCATGGTGTGTCATTTTGAAAATGTTCTGGACTCTGTTCCATGTGGACGGGTTCAAACACGGGTTTTCCTGAGTTGCAGGTTTTGTCATCAACACACTCTGTGCTTGGTATCACCTAATCACAAAGTGTAATGGTAGGCGTAATGAGAGCTGTGTTGCTGTTTACTCCGCTATCGTGACTAACAGCATTAATATAATCACTGAATAGAAGCACCCATGTTTTTACAAACTCAATGCTGAATGCTCATTTAAAATGTTGACTCAGGTTTGGTAGAATCTTTAGAAAGACTTCATTTATGGCGAGAATCCTGTTCCCAGTCTGATTTAGCATCATGCTAAAATAAAATGTCTTGCCCCCACTTTACCTTGAATACTCACCCAACCTGTTTGCGTATTTGTCTAACGAGAAAATTTGTGAATTTTATTTTTCTACATTTGAACAAAACAGTTTCAACTGGCCTGTGTTCCCTTCTTGTCTCTTACATCCGTGGACAGCTCTAGGGTCTTGAGAAACCAAAGAAAGGCTCCTAATCTCAGCACAGTAGATAAAAGTTGCATTAACCACATCTTTTATAAGACAGGAATCAGAATTCTTCATAACTGAAATCAAATAAAAATACATTTTTTTCTTCTATATAACAGTAATAGTTTTTCATTAGCTTTGTGCACCTCAAGCTTGAGATTCAGGAATTTATCTACAATTGGTCGGAATCTGAGGTCAGGAATGTGCCCTCAGAATGCTGTACCAGATCAATCAATTTGAAACAGAGCAAGAACTGAGGATAAATATCTTCAATCAAGACGCCCAGCGTTATCAGCTTCAGCAACAATATAGTACGATCTACATTCAAGGCTAATCTCAACACAATCCATTGTTCACACATAGGCCAGTGTTTAAAGAAACTCTTCACTTTATCCCGCAACAATGTGTCACATGAGAGCAAAGGGAAAACTCAGAGCTCCCCAGAATCCTCCAGAGATGAGGAGCAGCTCTTAATCAGCCAAACAATGCAAGCTCCAGCTCCTGCTTTCTGATCTAATAAGCTCCGAAGAAGTTTGAGCTGATCCCCCTGGATTAGCTCTGAAGATAGGCCACAGCGGGACGTCTTGGAGAAGAGCCCTGGATAATGACGACCCTTTGAACCCCACACGGCCAGTTCACAAAGGGGGTGCATGAGTCCACAAAGGAGAGTGTGACATTGTCAAACAGCCTTAATGTCTTCATAAGACACCTTCTTAATGAAAAGAATTCCCAGGAATCTGTCACATGCCGTGAAAGTAAAGTGATCTGGAGCTCATCACTGTGCTGGAATCACAAACTCTCAAATTTTAAATCACTGTGTACTACCAGACAAATGGTTATCAGTGACCTTCCCTGGAACCACTTTTAGAACTGCCCTATCTACTATCTAAAATGTTTAGTAGTTTGGTGCATTGAATCAGGATGGTAATGTAAATATTGGTTCATATTGGATGAAATAATTCCACTCAACTGGAAAAGTTGGGGTTGTGGACATGCTAAACTAGATTGTATAACACCATAACATTGTTACAACTCCCATATAAGGACTCAAGTCACCAGAGAACCTTCCACAATCACAAGACTCAGAATTGGACTCACGGCATTAAATGGTGGACCATTTAAATGAGGATACATGAAAATGGATCATGTGATCATTGAAATGTACAGCGTATGAAAGGGAAAGGAGAAGATTTCATCAAGAAATAAGATGATGAGAAATAGGAGACCAGTCAAAAATACTAGAAGCACTATTTACAAAGTTAATGTGGCACATTTAAATGTAGTTAAGTACAAAGGTTTGTTTTTGTTTTATGTTTTTAATGGATAAATAATAACTAGTCGTAAGAACATTTCATGAGAACTCAATACTCCAGACCACTCGGTGGCGGTAAGCACCTTTAACGTGGAGTGCCAATAAACAATAGTAGTTGAAGAAGAAGAAGAACCATCTCTCACCTCACCTTCCACTCCTTCTCCACACTTTGGGTCACTAATGCGCCCCAATTACTCTCACAATACTAGGGAGGACAAGAAATTATGACCCTAAAATTCTAATTATGCCAAATATTCTGTTACGAGCATAGTACTAAGAGATGATATAAAGGAATTATATGTTCATACTTTCAGAACCTACTCATAATATTTAGAGAACCCACTTTCTATGATGTATTTATTGAGTTCACTTACATGATCCAGCCTAGTATCTCAAGCATATGGGGAAAGTTGAGGGAACACATACCAGGCTAGGAACACCAGTGATCCAGACCTGGAACAACCTCCTCCCTCCATTTTAACGGTCACAATACAATTTCTGTTCTGTCCACTTGTGTGGGAGGCCTATAGAACAACTATAGAACCTTCTGTATTGTGAAAGGGAGGAGGTGAAGCTTGAACAAATGGTATCTCCAGCAGGATAATTGTGGGCGCGGAGAGATGACAGTCCTTATGAGCTCCTCCCGAACTTTGTCATAGAAATGTCATTTGTATGACCTCCAGAAGACAAATAGGGAACCAACTGCTAATATCCAAGACGTCCTCTATTTAAAGTTTCGGGAACATCTTTACATACTGGTTTTAGGTGCCCAAATCCCCAGTTATTCTCACCTGAATATACTCATGTGGTTGATTTAAACCACTAAGAATTTTCCTGTGTTGCTCTAAGAATGGACCTTCTTTGTTTGAAAACCAACAAGCCCAGTTTTCTATGTGGGGTTTGTAAATTTTTTGCACAAGACTGGCTTTAAGTAGGTCCCAGTATAATAAATCTACTTAGAGTCGCAATCAGTGATTCAACAAATTTGGCTGTGCTGAAACTTCTTCAGTCTGATATTTCCAGCTCAAAAAAGCATTCAGTCTCAAACAACGAACATTTACAAAGACCTGCAGACAGAGATAGCCAGATAAGGGCAGATTTTCCACAACCTGGATCTGTGAAGATCCAGTTACATCTAATTCCAGTTCTGTTATTCCTTCCATTGGGTGTTTTGATCCCTTCAGCACAAGCTTTATGAACATAAACATGGCCGTTGGGGTTACCTCCTGGGTGCTCTGCTTCTCTTTCCAGCTGTAATCAATACTCTGCCATATATGGCTTGGTTTCCATAGAGATAACGTCTAAAGAAATCCTCCAAAAGCAAGGCATTTAGATGAAAAGCTTGTCAGGGTAAACCAATATATACATGGGACATCCTGAGATGATCACAGCTCCAAATCTTTTGAGTCTTTCATATGTGCAAAGTTTATCAAAAAGGACTGGAAGATGCTAGGAGGATAAAATCAGAGGCATGAGCTGAAATAAATACACACACGTGAGAGAAAGAGTGCGTTGGGAATGCGTCTGGAGTAAGAGTGTGAATTGCTTCATCATGAGAGCTGTTACTTTCACACAATGGTAAGTTGTTTTAATGAGACAATGATGCTTTCCCTAATGCACTCCCACAGAGCTGGAGTTGAAGGTAATGATTAAGTAACCTAGTGACTGTAACCCCAGACAGGCTCAAGCACACCACCAAAGACTGGGTTCTACGTTGGTCACTGCTATCACTCTGTACAAAATTAACACACATTTCATGGGATTCAGGCT